>VMDR010005596.1:0-50567 GCA_007922815.1 Macrotus californicus
TAAAAGTGGGAGACCTGTCCAGATAGGAAGAATGTAGCTTTTCCTCTATAGCCCTCACTAAATTCCAAACTAATCTATAAATGTAATAGAATTCTAATCAGAATCCCTCAGGAGATTTTTAGAAACTGGAACAGAATTCTGAAACTCAACCAACATAATACATGCTCAATAAGTGAAGAATGCTTTTGTTTTTTTAAAACGTAAGATGGGCCTTGACCAGGTGGCTCAGTTTGTTGGAGAGTACACCAAAACCTTATGGGTTCGATCCCTGGTCAGGGCACATACTTGGGTTGCATGTTCAATCCCTGGTCCGGGCATGTATGGGAGGCAAATGACTGATGTTTCTCTTACACTAATCTCTCTCTATCTCTATCTCTAAGCAATAAACATATTCTCTGGTGAAGATTAAATAAATGTAAGATAGGAATTTGTCTATCAGATACTGAAACATGAACTTGCAATTACCAGCCACCATTTATTGAACATTTACTATGGTCACCTGGCTACTGACCTGCAGCAACAGTGACCGCTGTGAGTCCCAGTAGAGGAACACATACATGTGAGGTGGACCAGACAGTCACCTGGCAGCAGGTTAGTGTGCCTCCTGTGGAGAGGCAGCAGTTGGTCCCCAGCAGAATATACACAGGTATTCTGTACTTGTCATTACTTTTATGCCCCGATTCTGCCAGTACCACTATAATTTGCTTAAGACTTTATTCTCTATCATGGTATCCCACACGTTATTTTGACCAAGGAGCTAACTCTACTTCATAGCTGTAAGATGATAGTTGATGTTCGTGCGATTTGCCAGTCTTACTGTACACCCCATGACACAAAGCATATTATTGATAGTGTGACCATGTGTCCTGGTTTGTCTAAGATGGCTTGGTCTATGTCTGTTGTCCCAGAATAATTATTCAGATTGGTCCCTTTTGCTCTTAGAATGTCCTGCTTTGGATGATAAATCATATAGTCTTTCTATCTGTTGACATTTAAGTTACAGCTTTCACTGAGAAACCACACCTGCAAGTTTGTGGTGCTGTCCTATAGGATTCAGTATTAGGTCCCAATGCATTTGCATGTACACTGCTGCTCTTCCTAAAACTAGAACATGATAGCACAGGAACCAAAGGATGTAAGGGGGAGTAGAATCTCACAATTATACTTAAATACCTCCTTGCATAATTTTTTTTTTGCTTTCCATTCCCAAGACTTGGACTCTGTTGGTTGGAGATCTTTCCACTCTAACCCTTAATGGCTTAAATCAACAATCATTATCTATTATCTATTATAATTTCTTTGGGTAAAAAAAATGGGGTATATTTGACTGAATGCTTCTGACTCAGGGTTTCTCATGAGCTTGCAGTCCAATAGTGGCTGGGGCTGGGATTATCTCCCAGGCTTCTTCATTTACAAGTCTGGTACCCAGACTGGGAAGACTAGAACTGCTGGGGACCCAGGATAGCTGAGGGTCCTTGGTCATCTCTTTATGTGATCTCTTTGCAGCGTGACAGCTTCACAGTAGCTCAGTGTTCCCAGAGTGCAGGGAGAGAAGGGACAGAGAGGAGGGGGCAGGGAGGGAGAGAGAATGAGAGAGAATGAAAACATCATGCTGGTAAAGGCCATTATAAGGATTTTCCCAGGTTCAAGGGGAAGGGACACAGATCTCACCTCTCAATGGGAGTATTAATAACTTAATGACACATTGGAAGATAAGCATGTGGCATGGAATATATTGATGCAGCAATAGAATACAATCTGTTACAATGTACATACTTGTTCCATTGCATTCAAAACTGAGACTCAGGGCTGGCTCATGGCCATGCAGGCACTGCACTCACACAGGGCCCCACGCCTAGAAGAGCCCAGGTGTGGTTCAATGCTCTGCTGTTGCCTTTTTAACAAGGATACATTTCATTTTGCACTGGGCTCTGTGAATTATGTAGCTGGTCATGCTGAGGTTGCTACCTAAGTATTTCAGACTCTTCATTCACTGGACAAACAGGTTAAAAAAATGGGACTATGGCATTTACTGGGGTGATTAATTGTAGGGAAATTCAGGTTATTAATAAACTATAGAGGTGGATAGGAGATGTCTGATAGTACACAAAAAACTAAAGGGTACCTATAAAAGAAGTACTACTGAGGGAACATAGCCCTTAGCAACAACATTTTCATCATCCCTCAAAATGCTGGCTGCAGATAAAGGACTGGGTAGTAGAGGAGGCAAGATATGTTATTAAATAAAACCTGAGGACTAGTTGCAGAAACAAGAACTATAGCATGTAATTACATTTTATTCCTTGTATTTTCATGCACATATTTATTAACTATTACTGTTATTTCTTTTCCCTTTATCCATTTGTGTGTATCTATATTTTTGTTATTGGTTGTTGACTGTACCATTTAGTCCATAGGCTACAGAATAAAAGGACAGGGTTATGACAGAGCCAAAGAAAGAATGAACATAATTGTGTCATTCTGGATCACGATGGCTGCAGTAATTAATGAGAATTAGGCTGAATCATTTTGGGGGAAGTGGTGAGCATATTTTCAGTTGTCAGAGGATTAATTGCATTAATATTGCATAACAATTGTTGTGTATGCATGTGTGTATATGCATGCATGTGTGTGCCTGCCTGTCTGTCTTAAGAGATGGGCTGTAGTGGAAATCAGTCTTTTGTTAGAGGTCAAGTAGTATATATGAGGAATTATATTTGGGGAATTCCTCATCTCATGGGCCTCAACTTAGCTTCAAGTACAGAAGCTAAAGATGCCAGATAGTTGTTTTTCTGGCTCCCTTGCAGCTAAGGAGTGTGTGCATGACACAGACCTTTTCCAGTCATGTATTGAATTGAAAGTTGATGATTCAATAAGAATTCACTCTGGTGATGGATTGTATGAGTGTCGATAGTTATATCCATAGTTTTCCAATCCTGTGGTATCATTCTTGGTGCTATTTTTGGCCAAGGAGTCCTAGCACTGATTCTTCCAACCTGTAGGTAAGTCTGTGACCTACTCCCTGTCCTTTCAATAAATTTGATTTTTTTCTATTTTCAGCCAGTCAACTTCTGTTTCCTGTAAATAAGGACCCTGACTAATACATATGGAAAGGTGATTATAAACATTAAGTGAAATTGGGAATTAAAAAAAAGGCACAATATAATCCCTTTGTTTTGATGATAGGGGAAAGGAAATACCCATAGCACAATGATTGGTTAGAATACACGAAAATTCCAACAGTGATCATTTCTGGTTTGTGGAGCCATTGGTGGTTCTTCTTCCTTTTCTTCATCTTCCTCTTCCTCCTATTCTTTTTCTTCTCTCTGTCTCTCTCTTCCTTAATCCCTCTTTTCTCATCTTTTTTTCTTCTTAATCTTTTTCTTCTCATCTTTTTCTTCTTTCTTCTTTTTTCATCTTTTCTGGGCCCTGGCTGGTGTAGCTCGGTGGATGGAGTGCCAGCCTGCAAACCAAAGGGTCGCCAGTTCAATTCCCAGTCAGGACACATGCCTGGGTTGCAGGCCAGGTCCCCAGCAGGAGGCGCATGAGAGGCAAGCACACATTGATGTTTCTTTCCTTCTCTTTCTTCTTCCCTTCCCATCTCTCTAAAAATAAATAAATAAAATTTAAAAACCCATCTTTTCTGGTATTCTTTTACTATATGTAGAATAGTTACTTGAAACATCTTTAATGATTATCAAAAACCATAAAGTAGAAATAGGGCTTACATTTATATATTTTATCAAATTGTAGAGATGGATAAGAACTCAGAAATTAAGATTAAGTACTACAACTTCCTTATTTATATAGGGCAAGATATTCAGTACCAGAAAGGTTATTAACTTAAGTTCAAGGTAGAGCTAGCACAGAACACAGATGTTCATTCACTCAGCAAATATGTATGTGTCAGGTACTGTTTCAGGCATTGGTGGCAGAGTAATAAATGAGACAGGTGAGGTAACTGTTTTGCTGAAGCTTAAGTCCTATTGGGACAGAAACATGAAACCAATAAATAATATAATTTTATGTCATGATATTGTAAATGTTATAAATAAAAGGATTGTGCAATAGAAAGTGATTTGGTAAGTAGATATGAATTTAGAGGAGATTCTTTGTGGAGTTAACATTTTAGCTGAAAGCTGAAGTACCAGTAAGAGGTAGATGGCAGGAGTTTGGGAAGAGAATTACAGGAATGGTGAATAGTCAGTGTGAGGCACTAAAGTAGATATGAGTTTGGCATAATCAAAGATTGGCCAATGATAATGGAGCATTGGGCGGGATGGAGGACGTGTTATGAGATGTGATTAAAGATGGAGAAAGTGCCCTGGCTGAAGGGTCACCTGTTTGATTCCTAGTCAAAGGCACGTGCTGGGGTGCAGGCCAAGTCCCCATTAGGGGGTTCTTGACAGGCAACCACACATTGATGTTTCCCCTTTTTCTACCTCCCTTCCCCTTTCTCTAAAAATAAATAAATAAAATTCTTTTTAAAAAAGATAGGGAAAGTGACTAGAACATGTAGAACTTTGTGTACTATGGTTAAACAATTTTAAAAAGTATAAGTTGTAGTCATTGAAAGTTTTAGTGCCAGCTAGCATGATCTAAGGAAAAAATTAAGCAGAGAGACAAGTTAGTCATCTGGATTGTATCAGAATTGCCAGGAGAGCTTGTTAAAACAGAGTTTCTGATTCAATATTTCAGAATTTGTATTTCTCTAGCAATTTCATAGATGCTGCTGCTGCTGGTCTGGGGATCGCACTCTGAGAACCGCTGTCTCGTGCAGCATGCTTGGTGACAGATGAGGGTAGGAGGGGGGTGGCTGTGAAGCTGACAAGAATTGAACAGATTGGGGGTATATTTTGACTTAGAAAAAAGCCAAATAGAACTGAGTTAGCAATTGGAAGTAGTCAGTAAAGTGATTTGATTGCAAGAAGGATAGGTGGTGCCAGTTACTGAGATGGGGAAGACTGGGGTGCGGAAACAGGTTGGGAAATTAAATCAATAATTAGGTGATTTTCTGGTTGCGTATTTCACTTTTGGTTTTAAGTTCTATAGGTAGAGATAACAAGCAGAGAGCAGATTTTATAAATCTGCAACTCAGATGAGATGCTGAAGATAGAAATCTGAAAGTTATTAGCATATCGATAAGACTGAATGAGATTACAGAAAAAATGAAGCAGAGTAGATATTGGGGTCCAAAGCAAGCTCTGAAACACTCCACTATTTAAAAAGTTTTGACAAAAGGGAGCAAAGGAAACTGGGAAAGAGTGGCCAGCAAAGCAGGAGCAAGAGCAGGAGAGTATGGGGCCATGAAATGCAATAGAGGGAAGGTGGTCCTACGAGGTGCTGTTTGCTGCTGCAAACTGAGTGAGAAGAGGGCCCAGCTGAGAAATGCTCATTTCATTAGCAATTAGGGGCCATGAGACACCCCAACAGGGTAGTTTCAGTGACCTGAAAATATCAGAAGTTGTTTGCAGTGAGTGAAGAGTGACAAGGTATGAGAAAGCAGAAGCAGAGAATGGGGGCAAATCTAAGGAGTTTGGCTTTGGACAGACAGAAATGAGACAGGATAGCTGGAGAGCAATATGGATTGATCCAGGAGAGAGGGCTTGTTTGGTGGTGATTCTAACTTCAGGGGTTCCACACTGATGAAGTGCTGAGAGCATGGCCATAAAGAGGGGAGCAGCTGAAGTTGCATAGGACAGGGCATCATTGCAGGAACCGTGTCCTCGGGCAGTTGGAGGAGTTGCCCAGGATAGGAGCTGGCAGGGCGCTCAGTGCAGCAGCTTACAGCTTTCCTGCTTTGCTTCCCATGCCAGCAAGAGAGAGGGGCATCTTCCTCTTGAACTTTAATCTTTTAGATTAAAAAGTATTTTCTAGCTCATGTACATCACTTTATATTAATCTATTTTTTGTATTCATTCATCTAGTTGATATTAATCCCCTACATGAAAAATCACTGAATATAATAAAACATTAATTGCCAATATCTTTGTCAAATAATTTGGGAAGCCACCAGAAAAAAATGGATTGATTAGGAGATGGAAAAGAGGAAGGAACAGAATATCACTGATGAAAGGAGGCAAAGCCAATGAAACTTTGACAGGGCCAGTGATTTTTGGAATCAGTAGGCAAACTTGTCTCAATACGTAATAAAATAAGAATACTTGGAGTGACAGAATAAATAATATTCCTTTAAAATGTGTGTTAGATAATCAGGGTAGATGGGATTGGCATAGAATGTTTTACTTCCTCCATCCTGGGGCGTAAATGACTTTTTTAAAAAGGCCCTATCATGCTTTATTTCTTAACTCTTTCATGATTTGTGATTTCATTAGTTAATCTGAGTACAGAATTTAAACATGTCATCAAGGTGGTAAGAATTATGCATTTTAATTGAAAACATTCAGATAACTCAATTCGGTATTCAAAACAAACCAAATGGCCTGGGGTTCGGATGTTTGAACAAGTTCCAAGTTTTTGTACTGTTAGCCATCTGCTTAGGCAGTAGACAAAGCGAAAACCCAGGATTATGTGTGCATTAAACATTCATAGAAATAAAAGAGAAAACATTCTTTAGGAAAAACCATTTATACTTCCAGATATGCTACAGCACATAATTCTACTACATTTTGTTGTCAGTTTCATGTCTGTTAACAGTAATCACATGCTATTTACTTTGTTTTAGATGTAATCTATAAAGTTGATGGCTTTGAATGATGTGTTCAAAATATTGTCTATCCTTCTGTGGAGAGCCACTAGGAGCAAGGGGGGCATTTCGAGTTAAATATAATTTTTATTCATGAGCTCTCTCCGAAGTTCAGTCTTCATAAGAGTGTAAAGGTTTGGATATTTATTTATTTAGTTTGTAAATGAATGTAAAATAAAACAATTTATTTTTCTCATTCTTATTTGATCTAAGAGATAACAATCTGTTCAAGACAATAATAACAACAGTGTATTAGATTACATATGCTTATATGTGTGTGTGTACAGAAGAGGTCTGTCCAGAAAGTATCCATCCATGTACTGTGAAAAATGAAGACATTATTGAAGAAGATACAAGATACAAGAAACTTTGTACATAGGACAATGACACCTCAGTCCCCTTCAAAGTAAACACCTTGGGACCTCACACAGTTCTCCCAGCATCTCTTCCACTGTTCAAAACACTCTGCAAAATCCTTTGTTGGAAAAGCCATCAGCTGCGCCATCGTGTTTTCCTGAATCTCATCGATGGCCTGAAATCTTTTCCCTTTCAAAGGTGATTTTAGTTTTGGGAAAAGCTAGAAGTCTCAGGGTGCCAAATCTGGACTGTAGAGAGGTTGAGTCACCTAGGTGATTTGATGTTTTGCCAAAAGACTCTGCACAAGACATGATGCATGAGCAGGCATGTTATTGTGATGAAGCTGCCAATCACCAATTACCCATAGCTGTGGACTCCTGAATCCTCTGAATACTTTCTGTAGAGGAATGTTCAAGCTTAATGCAAAATTTGATGCAGATTTTTTGCTCTACTTACTTAGTCATTTTGAATGTGACCACCAAACAGCACACATGCTCACTCATTGGCGTCTACCACTCCCAAGCACTAGTACAATGAAGTCATGATTGTTCATGCATGCACAGTACAGTCCACTCTACTCAGCTGCCAGGTAACATCAATGTTGCCCAAACCTGTTGTTCTCGTTATATTAACAATGGCTGGACTCTTTTGGACAGACCTCGTCATGTATGTATATGTATGTATGAATATATGCATACATATATATATATATGCTTGTGTGTGGTTATATATAACTGAAATGAATGGCAGCAATGATATAAGGGATAAAAGGGAGAAATTAGAATTATTTTGTTAATATAGGAAATGTGTATTACATGTGAAGTAGTACAGGGTTATTTGAAAATGAATTTGGATTATTTGTAAATGTTAATTGCAAACTCTAGGGAAACCACTGAAGCAGCCACTGTGAAAAATGGTATGGAATTTTCTCAAAAAATTAAAAATAGAAGTGCCTTATGACCCAAACCACTAATTCAAAAGAATATATGTACCCCTATGTTCATTACAGTGTTATTTACAATAACTAAGATTTGGAAGCAGACCAAGTGCCCATCAGTAGATGAGTGGATAAGAAAAGATGTGGTACATTTATACAATGGTCATAAAAAAGAAGGAAATATTACCCTTTGCAACAGCATGGATGGATCTGGAGAGCATTGTGCTAAGTGAAATAAGCCAGTCAGAGAAAAACAAGTAATATATGTTTTCACTCATATGTGGAACCTAATGAACAAAATAAACTAAGAGGCAAAATGGAAATAGACTCATACACACAGAGAACAGACTAACAGCTGTCAGACAGGAGGAGTTTCAGGGGCTGGGTGAAAAAGGTGAAGGGATTAAATAAAAAACAACAAAATTCGTAGACAACGGCATGGTGATTATCAGAAAGGGGTGTGGGCAGAGGTAGGAGAGGGTAAAAGGGAGACTTGACTGGGACTGGCTAACACAATACAATATACGGATGATGCATTATAGAATTGTACACATGAAACCTATATAATTTTAGCAACAAACGTCACCTCCAATAAATTCAATTTTTAAAAAGTTTGGCTATTTATTTAAACTTGTTACATCTGCAAAATCTGGTCAGAATCTTTTGAGAGAAGCTGGTACTTCTGGCTTTCTTTCATATTGTCAGTCTTAGGCAAAGTGTTTATCTCTTGGCGTTTTACCATTTTGGTCTTGAGTCCTGACAGCAAAGGAGGCATGCAGGTACTGAGCAAATATCCCCATTCAGAGAGCTGCATCGTTAGCATTGGCTTTTTGTAACATCAATGGGCATACAGAGACAGAGGGGTGGCTGTGGCCATTTCAGACTTGAGACATTGAATTGTTATAAAATTTCAGGGATATTGTGCTTTTAAGTTATATATTTTAGTGTTAGTAACTTTAATTCTTTAGATTATAAAGTCTTTTCTAGCTCATATACATCACTTTATATTAATCTAATAGCTGGCACTCACTCATCTGGTTGGCGTTAATTGCCTGCTCTGTGCTGGGACACTGGGAGAAGTATTGGAGATCCATTCATTTGGACACATGTGCACAAATAGCTAAGTCAAAGAGGCATTTTTCTAGGGCTCTTTTCCCTTCTACTGAGTCAGTACCCTTTTCTATGACCCCCAGGGCACCAAATTCATTATTTAACCAATATTTCTTGGACATTTTGTTAGTCAGATATTGCTACAAAATGAACAATCACAATTTCAAACCTTCAGTGACATACACAAATAAGCATTTATTTCTCATTTACTCATCTGGCTGTTATATGGGTGTGGGCTGACTGAGGCTGGCTTTGCTGAGATTGGTTTCCAACTGTGAAATGGGCTTTGGCCTGCTTTATTTGTTTTCATTTTCCTTAGACCATTGGGTATCCAAGGATCATCTCATGGCAAAGGCAGAAGCACAGAGGGCCAGGTGGAAACACAATGCTCTTGCAGTCAGAGTCTGCTCCACTGACATACTTCCTTAGCCAAACAAGCCACATGGCCACGTTCATCATCAATGGCAATGAGATATACGCTCCTGCCTCGGTGTCTGGCTGGGGAGGGAAGGGATGACTATCTGCTGAATGATCTTCTATTCTGTTATAAGAGCCTACTATGTGCCAACCATTTGTAAGCTGCTAAAGATGCAATGCCTTCCAGAAATCCAGAGTCTGTCTTTATTCACCACCAAACCAGCAAGTTCAACATGGTCAATCAAAGGCAATGAAGGAGGGCTTAAGAATCTGGGCTCTGAAATCAGGCAATGTGTGCATTCTGGTTTTTTCACTTATGAAATCTATGATCTTGGACAAGATTTTTTTATCTTCCCTAAGCCCCAATTTTCACATTTATAAATTAAAAGTGACAATAAGGTACCCACTCCAGAGGGTGTTTTTGTGGAGATTAAATAGATAGTATATGTAAAGTCTTAAATTAGAGTCTGAGACTAAGGGAATGCTCAATAAATGGACACTGTCACCATCATTGCCAGGTATTCCAAATGGCCAAGAAGACCAGCCTTGCTTTGGAGGGATTGGGGAGTAAATTTGGAGAAGGTCTATTCTCAGGTCTATCTGACTGGGTTACATGAATGGGCTGGCCTGTCTCCTTTTCCAAATGAACTGTGAGCTCCTCAAGGACAATGTGCCTCCCTCCCAGGCTGTACCAGGCTGGCACTCCATGCGTGTGGATGATTAATGACAGAAATCCACTCCCTCCCCACCGTGCTCTCCGCAGAGCTGCCGTGAAAACTAACTGCCGTGAGGGATTGCTGTGCGGTTCTGTTTTTGTTTGTTGCTGTTGTTTTCATTTCCAATGTGTTGCAGACCAGTGTTTTTTGTCTTTGCTCTGTTCAATGAGACATACCCCCAAATCAATGCTTGAATGTCGCAGCCACGTCAAATTGTCATAAACATTTCTAAACGTCACTCATTATTTCCATACTTAGCTGTTGGTGAACTAGTAACAGCCATTCTCTAGACCAACACCAGTTCCCAGACCCCCCTTTGAATAGTGCTGCTGTGCCTTTGGTGAGTCTCCTCGGTATGGAGTCCGATGGAAAACCCTGGCCAAGTAACGTGTGCAGATAAGCAGGCCTGTCTTTCTGAGAGCCTTCCAGACACTCAGAGCCAAAAGGCACAACCATCGGTTTTCTTGTCAGTGATTTTCTCTCCGATCATTTGTCCCTGCTTTTTCTCCACAGCCTTGTTTTCTTGTAAAAACACAATAGAAGCTGCTACAGATGCAGGTAGGTGACTTGAGTGTTGGGCCAACTCCAGCAAATTCTCCGGTGTGCAGTTCATGGGCTTCCGAGAATGCTTCAAGCCCTGACACGTTTCCAGCAAGGGACTAACACCACTCGAAAAAGAGCTCGGCCTGTGCCAGAAATGTGTGAGTTCTTTCGCAGAGGCTCTCCGGGCTGTCAATAAAATTCGCTGAGAAGCCAGACAAGCACTCCTGCCTCAGCACAAGTTATTTATAGGTTGTTTCATTGCTGTCCGCTTTTGGATGCTCAGCGAGCTCACTGCATAACTCAAGTGGATCTTCCCAGCTGTGACCTCAGCATCAGCTCTTTCTAATTAAACTAGGCCTGGGTGTGATCCAAGCCTCCCAAGAAATGCAGGGCTCCAGGCCTGGAACAGGTGTCCAAGACTCCACAGAGGGTTTCATGGAACCTCCAGCCCGCATTCCTCCCTTCTTCATCTCTCTTGCGCTGCAGCACCAAGGCCCTCACAGCAGTTTGCCAACCCCCAAGACCTCCAGGAGTTAGTAAAGGTGTGTGTAACAGGGTCATACCCCCTACCTCTTGTCCCCTTAGCCTCAGGGTGAGGGGAGCCTCTCTCCTTCCCTATCAGACTGGATGTTCCTTCACCCTCTATTGCCCCTAGTCTCTCTCTGAGCACCCACTTTCTCCACCTGTTGATGCAGAGTTCTCCTTGACCCACCAGATTTGACTGTGCAGGTGGGCCCCTCTGCCATCTCTCCTGCCCATTTTGGGGGCCTCACCACTTCTGGGGCCTCATCACTGTGGAAGACGGGGGTAGTGAGGGTGTTAATGGATGGGAGGAGTGGGGAAGGTTTCGAGTAGAACGAAGTGTGTTTATGAAGGTGGTGACAATGTGTGGGGGAGGGGTGACCGAGCTCGTGTGGTGGGTGAGGTGTGTTTATCTTACACCCTATAGGACAGTCCTGTTCTGCATAACGTTTCCGTTGATGGTGGACTGCATGTACAACGGTGGTCCCATAAGATTATAATGGAGCTGAATTTCCTGTAAGAAACGGAAGGATATTTTGTTCAGGATGATTTTTTTTCCTGATGGGAGCCGTATCTGTGGAGCTTGGCAGTAGATTCCCTCTCACAGCACCTCAATGTTGAACATGTAGGTGACATCCCAGCCAGTGACCTGTTTGGGCACAGAGGGGCCTGCCCCGTGGCGCGGCATATGCAGATGCTGCTACAGCCCTCCCAGATCCAGCCAGGTGGTCCTCAGAGAGTGCTGTGTGAATTCTGTGTGAGGACCTGAGACCCTGTACAAGGACACAGGTTCACAGGAGCTACCTTAGCTGGTATTAAGTGCCACTGCACATTAGTAAAAGCTTCCTGCAGTAGTGTGGAGCCAGCCTGTCATGATCTTTGGAAATATTTCCAGGTTATAATGATGTAAAAGCATAGATAAGTTTTATTTCTTTCATCAATTTAATGCCAGAGAGTCCTTTGTGCCAGGTAGGGTTAACAGGACCAAAAGAAAATTTCCAAAGTGGAAATACTTGGTCCTCAGCCATGCAGAGGAATAAATCATACTCATCTCTCTTAAGGTTGCTGTAAGGATTAAGTGTGATTATGCTGAAGAGCCCTTAGCTTAATGCCTGCACCTGGATAGTAAGACATGTGTACTGAAGACTGGTTCCTATTATTATTATTATTCCCATTTGGATACAAGGTATATTTTGGTGATTGGCATTAATAGTGCATAGCATACCAACAATTTATACAATTTATATAATAGTATGACCTAGATTTTATTTACAAATAGCATCACATAATATATTTTATTTCAATGTATTTATTAAAATAGATTTTTGGTATAATTTATAGTATGTAAAAGTAAAATTGAAATGGTTTTTGAACTCTTCTTTATTTCTAAAAATAAATTTTAACAGTCAGAGCTTGAATTAGGTCCAGAAAATGATTGTTAAAGACTGACAGATAAAAAAATTAAAGAATAAAATTTCCCCTAATTGCTAATGATTCTAGCTAGGCTTTTCCTAAAAGCAGATACATAAAAATTGTTCCCTGTAGCCTCTTCAACATCTGGGACTGAGTGAGGCTAAACAGGGTCACTAGATTCTGCTTGGGTCAGGGGCAAGGTAAAGCTCGTTTTCATTGGCTTTGTGCCACCAGTGCTCTTTCAGACAATCAATTGATGTGACAGTGAAAGGGACATGACTGAGCACAAACAATACTGCACCTGTTCCCAAGCTAACATGAAGGGGGATTTCTGAAGTGGTTGGACTTGGATGGTGTTACTATAAGGACATACGCTTTTCAATAACCTGGCTGGGGTCAGACATCTAAACGAGGCTTACCCTCCAGAGTGTTTACTGTGGGACATGAAATACACATTCTCACAGAGGGGTCATTTCCCAAAATATTCTGGAGCTGTTTTTGGAATGGTTTTCAAGATACTTTTTGAAAAACTGCATAAGAATTATCAATGTATCCTTTATTCTATAGTTGTATTATTCTAAAATAAAAATAAAATTTGCTGACTCATATTATTCTCTTCGCTTCCCCAAAATCCATTTTCTAAGTATGAACATGATGCATTCAAAGTGAAATGTATCCTACTTCAGGTCTGTGGTTCGAGTTCACACAACAAGGACAGGCTCTGTCTCAGGACAAGGGCTAAGGGGAGCCCCTGAGCAGCAGAACTTTGATCCTTAGGGGAGAAATAAGGTCAAGTTCAAGGAGTTCATCATCACCAAGCCATTATTATATGAAATGTTAAAGGGACTTATCTAAGATAAAGAAGATAAAAAATATGAACAGTAAAATGACAACAAACTCACAACTATCAACAAATGAACCTAAAAAAAAAACAAGAAAAACAATGAAAACAAAAACTAAACAAACAAGTAGAACAAGAACAGAATCAGAGAAATGGAGATCACATGGAGGGTTTTCAGCGGGGAGGGGGAGGGGAGGAATGGGGGGAAAAGGTACAGGGAAGATGAAGCATAAATGGTAGGCATAAAACAGACAGGGAGAGGTCAAAAATGGTATAGGAAACAGAGAACTCAAAGAACTTATATGTACAACCCATGGACATGAACTAAGGGGGGGAATGCTGGAGGGTTGGGGGGTACAGGGCGGAAGGAGGATAAAGGGGGAAAATTGGGAAAACTATAATAGCATAATCAATAAAATATACTTAAAATAAAAAAAAATATATATATTTGTGCTAAAAAAAAAAGAAATAAGAATTACGGTTGGACCTCCTGAGGGAAGAGAACCTAGTATATGAGGTCATTGCCTCTAACACTGAGTAAAACTCAAAAGCCTGGTAAGTCTCTGAGTCAAGACCAAATCAGGGGCCTGGCCAGTAGCTCAGTTGGTTAGAACATCATCCCGATACGCCAAGGGTGTGGGTCCGATCCCTGGTCAGGGCACATAACAAGAAGCAACCAATCAATGCATAAATAAGTGGGACAACAAATCGATGTTTCCCTCTCTCTGTCTCCCATTTCTCTTCTTCTCTAAAATCAGCAAGTTAAAAAAAAAAAAGACCAAAAGCAAGTCTGAATTCAAAACCAACTGCTGTTCAGAACAACACCTGCGCTTCCCAAAATTCTATTCCGCCCGCAGCTAAGCAGGAATTGGGCAGCCAGGGATCCTTTGTATTTGTCTCTAGCTGCAAAGGGCCTTGTTTATCCCTGCATATCTTGCAAATATGATGTTTCTGGGGGGCTTACAAGATTTGGAATACCACACTGTGCTGCACGCCAGCTCAGTCATTCATTTGCTGACTATTTAACTGACTATTGTGAGGCTGCACAGCGCTAGACCCGGAGCTGCCTGTGTGGCCACAGCACAATGGAGGGCTAGGCAAGAACTAGCAACCCCTTTGCCTGTGTTGATAGTGAGTACTATGGAGAAATGATCAATTTTTCTTTTTAGCTTATTATTTTTTCCAGGTTTTCTATAGTTTTTACATATTGCTTACATAATAAGTCTAAACAAGTTTATGTCTTCAAGTGCCCGTAATTTCAGAGGGAGCCCCTGGGTTGAGGTGGATGAGTGGGCCATTCTTAATAGTCAGTGATTGTTCCTGTTGGCACTGCCCTATGTGCTCTAATGAAGGCTTTGTTTGGACCAATTTCCAAGGAGAGCATGAGCCTAAGAAGTTGGCTCAAGCCCTACGCAATTCTCCATTGTCTTTAAGTTAACAGACTCACAAAGACACCCTACATAGGGTATTAGTCCAATTCTTTGATTAAAGACAGAAAACACAACTCAAATGAATGCACTAAGGTTGGGGGGTGATGCCTTTTTTCTGCTAACAGAACTGGAAGTCAGATGGGCATGGCTGAAGGGTCACCCCTTTTCCCCTCTTATCTTTGTTGGACCTCACACTAGCTAACAGCCACCAGAAGCTCCAGGATCACCCCCATTGGCTTGTTCTGGGGAAGCTTCTCTTCCCTTCTCTAAGGGAGGACCTCTGAGCCCTGTAGCCAGGAGATGGGGCGCTCTGGGATTGGCCCTGCCTGGGTCATAGGTACACCTGCAGCTGACAGAGAGAGCTGGATGGGGTAAGGGGAAGTTGTGGGGGTAGGAGGGTAGCCTCAGCACCTTATGGAAGTTAGGAGTATTGTTTGGGGAAGGTGGGTACTGCCCAGTCAGAACCAGGAATGTCCACAGCATGATTCTGAGGAATAGCACACAAAGGAATAGCTAAAATTAATGTGGTTTGTAATAGGCCATTTATAATTCCCTCATAATAAGTGAAACAAAAGCAGTGCCTGGGAAGGGGCTGTCAGCATGCAGACCTGTGTATGCACCTCCTTGTCACTGGCTATGTGGCCAGAACTCCAGGGTCAGGTCCAGGGAGCCTGGGCATCCACAGCCTGGCTGTACCTGTTCTTCTGAGTATCTACTCTGTTGTCACACTGGAGCAATCACACTTAACCAGTGACGTTGTTGCTTGACAAAATAGGTAGGTATTCATTTTGAAGGAGAAAAATAGTTGTTAGAGGCTAACACACTCTGAGCACTTACACATCAAAACAACAACAACAAAATCTAGGCTAGGATCAGTACTTGAACTGGTTAGACTGTTAGTTCTGGAAGTGTCCTTGGTTGTCTCCCTCATCCATTCCTGCCCCTAAATTTCTTGGGTGGATGCCCCTGAAACTTCCCCTTTGCTCTGTGGAGAGCTTTAGTGTCCCGTCATTAGATATGCATCACTCAGTGACACACTGCTGTCGCTTACAAGAAATGCTCCCTTATGCAGAAGTCGGTGCCGGAGATTTAAGGAGCTGTGCTGTTCCCAGTGTGCTGTTTGAAAAGATAGGGCCATTGTTTTTGCTGGTCTGAAACTGACTGGTGGGCAGGGCCCAGTCCTGGGGAGGATGTCTTTGCATTCGCCCCAGGCAACTGGGCAGTTTGCGTTCCAGCCTTGTGTATTATCAACAGGAACATTCATTTTATTTGCAAGGTCTCTGGGTGGGAATAATCAGCCTGCTTAAAATATTGGCTCTGATGGAGTGAGAGCCACCAAACGAAAACCACACGGCAGCCCTGGCTGAGTGGCTCAGCTGGCTGGCACATCTTCTCGTACGTACACCAAAGTCTGTGGGTTCAATCCTCAGTTGGGGCACGTAAGGCAAACAACTAGTTGTTCTCTCTCTCTCTCCCTTTCTCTTTTCTAAGATCAATATCAATAAACATATCCTCTGTGAGGATTGAAAAAGTATCCCACATGGCAGAGTCCTATCCCCTCTTCACACTTTCAATTCCTTAAATCATAGAGCACAACTTCTCTAATGAAAGTATGAATACACACTCATACACACGCACACACACATCTGTATAAAAGCATTCACACAGAAAATCCTGTGGGTTCAACACTTCTAAGTCTTCTAAAGTGTCCGTTTTCTACAGGCACCCGGAACAACTTTTCATCCTGTTGGATGGCCCTGCAGCTCCCCAGCCCTTCTGCACGGGCAGTGGGTGATGCGTGGGAGTGATCTCAGACAAACTGCAAACACGCTTGTTTTCAGTGAGTGGCTGCTCTTGGTCTGTTTTCCAGCAAACTGTCTCTTTCTGTTTCAAGTTCAGTGCCAAAATCCAATTCTGCACAACTGAGCCCTGAATTACTGTGAGTCGCTGTAAATACTGTGTAGCCTAATTTCTAGCCCATGGAAAATTGTAATAAATAATGATTTCTACAAAAAGCTCTATTTTAATAAGTCAAGTTCACAACAGTATACAGCACTTAGAGAAACGTCTCTCCTTCTTCCCACCCCACCCCAAGGTCACTAAAGTTCCTATTACTGTAACAATGCAGCCCCGTGGAAAAACCTAATTGCTTTAATGGTATGCCACTGCAGGCTGTCACAATGGAAGGAACAGCAGTGTTTAGTTCAAAGCATGGCTTGTCGACCTAGGTTTTTAATTAACTGCACACGTCTACACATCTCTACACCCCATTGACACCCCAAATGACTTTTAGAACTACAGTTAATTTTGCAGTTAGACAAAACCCAGAAAGTCTTCCAAAGTCAATTAGAATTAGGGTTAATGCCCTAGCACCCCGGCAGCTTGCACGCAGAGTGGGTTTTCCCAGATGAAGCCACAGTGGGAGCCCTTAGATGGGTGATGTTCCTATTGCCTTCTCAGCGGGGAAAGTTAAATAGACTAATGTAAGGTTTGAAGAACAATTTTAACAACAACTAAAAAATAGAAGAACTGACATGATTTATTGCCAGATGTTTTCTACAAAACTTAATTGTTGTAAACATATACAGAGAGAGGTTGTTTAGTGCTGGGAAACTGGGGGGCGGTCTGGGTTCTGGTGGCGGCGGTGGGAACAAAGATGGGGAAAGGCAGAGGTCTGATTCGGGTTTCAGAGGATTTGAGCTGGAATTGGAGGAGAGCGGGGACACGTCGCTCCAGATGGCTGGACGCCCCTGGAAGGACTTATGTCCTCTCTCCCACTAACCTGTTTGATTTCTCTTTGTGCCCCCCCCCCCCAAACACCCAGGACATGCCAGGCCTGCAATGGTAATTCTTACTTAAATGACTGGAAGAAGTTTTCCTGTGGCAAAACATTTCCTAAAGCTCAGGCCCCAATTCTGGTGACAACACTTTCTGTTTCTCTTGTAAGAGTACAGAAAAGAAGGGAGATGCCACACCTCACTGTGGGCTACCACGTACACAAATTTAACCCTCACAAAAGGCCTACTGTGTACACACATTTAACCTTCACTAAAGGATTGCTCATACCTGCTGTGGACTGTGGACCTGCCAACAGTGTGTCCATTTTACAGGTGATGAAACTGAGGCTCAGCAAAGGCGAAAAGTGCTGGAAGAGCATCGCAGGAAGAGCAGGAGAAGGGAGCTGCACCCTCGGATCCCCCAGTGGCTTTCACCCTGTCTGCTGCCTTCTGGCAGGAGCAGGGAGTCAGGAGGGGTCTAGCACTTTCAGGGAGCTGATAGCGGAGTGTCACCTGTTGCCACTGGCTGCCTTGCCGGAGACTGGAGTTTCACGTCCTCAGAGTTGCCTCGGGCTCTGTGCTAGGCTCCAGTCTAGGTTCAGACTTTTTCTTTCTTGGTCTAGGAGATTTCACATTGCAAGTGTTAGTTGGTCTTCACTGTTTTGTGGGTTCTGTTGTCTGTTCTCCAAGTGGGGCTGGTGGCTAGCACTTTCCCCACCTTGTCACTGGGAAAAGACCCCTGAGCTCAAAGAGGGTGGCCAGCTTTTCATGTATATATGAAAACAGGGTATTTGTATGTACGTTATATATGTATATGTATGATATGTAAGTATGGTGTGTATCTATAGTTATATATATGTGATATATGCAAATACACACTAGAGGTATTATTATATAGGTATACACTGTACGTGCATATATAATGCATGTATAAAGTAAATGTATAATCACTATATATGTGTATACATAAATATATACGTTATTACTTTATTATAAAGAGATGAAAACAGGTATTTACTTGAAATCATTTATTATTCTGTATTGTTCACTTTTCTGCTACATAAATACTATGACTGAAATACACTAGGACGAGCTGACAGTGACAATTTTAACAGTGTAGTATGACAGCTAACAGCAGTAATAACAGTAGGACTAGGTAAACGCACATAAGTAAAATGCAACATTTTTAACACTGTTCCTTTTGTCATCGACACAGCAGTTCACTCTAGTGTGGGCATCCTCCTCGGATAGCTGACGTCCTAGGCCAGGTTAGGAGGCGCTGGGGACAGAGCAAGTGATGAGGGTGGGCCACGCGCCAGCCTTTACTGCCACCCGCCCTCCCAGACTCTCAGTGTACTTCCGTCATCTTTGGAGAACGAAGTTCCCCCCGAAGTGCTTCCTCACTCAAGTCCACTTAGGACGACGTTTGCACTCAAGCCGCCTGTCAGAGATTAAAGGCTCAGAGGAAGAGCAGGGAACCAGCTTGTTTGTCTGACCTGGAGTTTCCCTAAGATGGCATGTGATGTATAGAGCTTTTCCTGTTCATTCGGCACTTATTACTGAACAGCTAGCAGGTCCTACCTGATTTGTTCCTCTTCAGCCCTACAGGCCTCTGGAAGTTTATCTGATGTGTCTGTAGCCTGGGTCGCTTTTCCCAGGTATCTGTAAGGATCCACCCTCATTTCCTTCCGTCTGCACTCAAATGACACCCTGAGTAAGCCCACTTTCTATCACTCATCCTTGTTTTTTCTTCCTGAGCATGTGTTATCACCTAACATACTATACTCTTTACTATACCTGACTTACTGACCTATTTCCTATCCGTCTCACCAAGATACCAGAGCTCCTGTGGGTGGGCATTCTGACTGGTGGGCTCACAGCTGCATTTCCAGGCCTAGCACAGTGCCTTCCCCAGAGCAACAACTCATGGAAGGGAGTCAGCTGGAGAAGGCCATGTCTCTGAGGAGCCTTGGGAAGGGACAGGTCACAGTTGATGGGAAGCCTCTTGCTAAGCCTTTCAGGTTTCCCCCCTCGGGTTAGGACTCCTAATGTAACCTTGGGTTCTCTCTACCCCACATTTATTCAGCAAACATGAAGCACCTACACCCAATACACACCAGACAATTAACTAGGCAGTGGGGACATGCTAGTGGGAAAAAGTGCCTGTACTCAGGGCGGCTACCGTCTGAGGGGAACATGTAAAGGACAGCAGGAGGAAAGTGGAGCCACAGGACGGCACAGATGAGCTGTCGCTTTGTCACTGGGCAAAATGTTTGCTCGCGGTGTTTTCTCTTTCCCCTAAACGAGATTGTGCGAAAAGCAACTCAGTCCCTGGGGGAAGAGAGTTAAAAGCAAATAAATGCTAAAGAAAAGAAGATGCTTTACATTTCTATTCCAGCTAGAAACCAGCCTTCTTACCTGCTGTTGTGTATAGCATTTCAAATCCGCCTGAACAGACCCCCCCAATCACCAGAGTTTTAATTTTAAAAATAACCGCAGTGTAATTTGACCCTCAGAACAGTTGCCTGGAGTAAATGCTTTCAGAAATCCAACATGTGCATGCATATGCACACATAATCATGTAAGTGCAGAAAGCACAAAAAACCATTTCAACTATTAGACTGGATTTAAAAGGCATCAGGTGGTGAATTAAATGCTGAAAACAAAACTTTGGGAAGCCAACATGCAGTTCAGATTTCAATTCACTGATTTCTTAAGTCAAAAGAATTCTCAGCAGATAGAAACAAACCCATAAACTCAGAGCTAGGGGGCATTAGGGAAGTGGGTTACTTCTGCGTCAGATGCGGTACCCTGAGATGCTCTGAGAAATCTGAAACATGGACAAAACACATCAAGCCTTTGTCCATACCAGGTGGAGTCGTTTTCCTGCCACCACAGACAGACAGGAGCCCTCGTTCCTCAACCACATGCAGCTGCCAATCCCCTGGGAGAAAACAGAAAAAGCCTTTCGTGAAATACCCACGGGCTCCTGAAGTTCACTAAATATTTCACCATTTTCCATAAAAAATGCTCAGTAGTTCAAGTCCTTAAAACGGTCTAGAACTCAATAGAGGGCAGCAATGTGGCTGAAACCTGCAGAGCGCCTGCCTGCTGGAAGCTGAGCTTGCGATGCACAAAAATAACTCACCTGGCTGCTGTTCTCCATCTTCATAAAAAACGGGAAACTACCAAGAAAGATTAAGTATGCCCAGAAATCTTTGAAAGCTCCAGACTTATTAACACTCATGAAGGCAAAACATGCTAACCCAAGCACTTTGGGAGGTGGAGTGATGAGAGTTCTCCCTCCCGTGTCCCCTCCTCCCAGTCGAACTTCCATATGTTGTCACTGATGAGCCACCGCAGTTTGATTCAGTTGAGGGAGCGGGTGCATTCATGCATGGCTTGCCTTTGCTTTTCTCCCCTCTCAGCAGAACTCTCAGAATGGGATGGTGAATGCCCCCTGGCTGGGAGGTCAGTGTGCACGCACAGGGAAGGCCCACAGGGAGGCAGTGCTGAGCCAGATCTCCCTTGGAGACAGTCCGCCAGGAGGGCACCTCGTGGTTAGTATCCAGTCGTGTTACCTTGAGCACGGGTTTTCACAGAAAGGGTAAACATTTGTATTTTGGCAAGGAAAAGAGCTATGATACTCCTTGGTCTTTGGGACTAACATGAGGAAGTCGAGATGAAAATCGTGTCTACAGTCTTGAATTGTCCCAACGCCAACACACGCTCGCAGGGCTGAGCTTCTTGCTGCTTTGGGCTACAGGACCCAGTGAATGGAAGACTTCCCTTTCTTCCCAGGTAGGTGCACAGTGAGTGAAAAATATTTCTTATAATATCCCTGTATACAGAAAGATCTACACCATGGGCTCCCTCTGCCTCAAACATGCTGTCTCTTCATTCTCCAAGAACAGGTACTAGGGAAAGAAACTCTAGAGGCCAAACCTAGTTCCCACTTGTAGAATGATGGGGTCACTGAGGGAGACGGGGGCGGGGGCAAGGTGAAGGTGATGGGAAATTCCTCCGCCATGAGGTGGGATTAGATGAGAGGTTTGGTTTGGGTCCATCCATTCATTCCAAAGATACGTTTTTTTCACCAAGCCTTTGCCAGGCATTGAATTAGGTAAAGGGGGTGAAGGAGTGCCCCAAATAGACAACAATTTCTTAAATAAGAGAATTTCAGATTGTGGCAAGTGCCAGGAAGGGAATAAGCAGGGGACAGATTAACACAAGGGGCCTAGTTTATAGAGAGTGGTAGGAAGGGTCCTCTGAGGAATTCTCAACTGGAGTAGAACTATAAATCTGAGATGAGAAGTTTGCAACATGAAGGCGCGATGTCAAGGGGGAAATGGTCTACCGAGGAAAAGCAGCATGACCCTGGACCCTGGGAGCCAGGTGAGAAGGCCTTGTGTGTTCTACAGCACAGTGTGGGAGTGGAGAGAACTCGAGCCCCAGGGGTCAAGGGGCATGGTGGGGAGGAGACAAATGCGTGGACCCAGGCATAGTGTTTTTTACTTTGTCATAGCTGTAGTCAAAACCACTGAAAGATTTTGAGCAGTGGGATGACACTGGGCATATCTATTTTCCAAAGATGACTTTTGGCTGCTTTATGGGAATAACATGAGGGGAGTGAGCAGAGTGGGCAGCCCCTCGGAAACTACGGTACAGGTCCAGACGAAAGATTTCGGAGGTGGGGGCAGTCCGGTGCCCTGGGAATGGACAGAGACTGCAATGTGATTCCAAACTGCCTCGTGTGTTTATCACAGCAAGTAGTTCTGAATGTGTTTTTCGTTTCTGAAAATAAAAACCCCAAAAGGCTAGTGCTAGTAATTATGATTCTAAAATGTACCCAAAGTATTTTCAAATATCTGGCAACGGTAGCGTTTCTCATCTGTTTTTCATTTAGTATCATTGAAAGTTCTCCATGAAAGTAGAGACTGGAATTTTAACACATCTAAGAATCTTCTGGAGGGCATTTGTTAAAAAGGCAGATCCCTGGGTCCACTCCCTGTGCTTCAGTCTCGGGAGGTCTGCAGCAGAGCTCAGGAATGTGCTTTGTTCTGAGAACATCAAGAGATTCAAATGTAGTGTTTGGGGGCACTCTTTGAGAAACAGGGGGTTAAAGCTGGCCATCTGATTCTGCCTCCTGCCTCCTGCTGGACTAACATGGCATTTTTCATGTACCTGCTTCTCCACCTGTAAAGATTGCTTTGCAGTGCAGGTGATAGTCAGGATGGCTTAGGTTATGCTTCAGTAAAAAGCAACCCCCACATTTTAGGTGGCTTACAAGGACAGAATTCATGCCTGGGGTTTTCCTATTCATTCCAGGTTGGGGATGGAGGGCTCTGTTCCATGTTGTCCTCAGTCGGGATCCTACTGCTGGCTCTGCCCTCTGGAACTCCGCCGGCTGCCATGTTAGGGGAGGAGAAGCTGGGACTGGCCCCATGCCTCCTCCCAGCTGTTATGGGTGTCACTCGCATTCACGGTTCATTGTCCAACCTAACTCTGTGGGGTGTGAAAATGCAATCCTCTTGTGAGTCAGGAGAGGGAAATGGATATTGCAACCTGTGGAAATGTCTGTCCCAGGGGACACAGAGACAGAGAAGTCAGGCCTAGAAAAATGGTTCCTAAGCCCTTGAGGAATACTGGGCGTTTATGAACTGTGAAGGTCCTAAAATCATATTAAAATAGTGGTAATCAATTTCCAAAAATTCCAAAAACTTTCTTAGAGAAATTTCTTAATCTCTGTTAAGTACTTTAGTTACTTAAGTATTTAACAAAGTTAACTGAAAAATAATATACATTAATAGAAAATCTCCCAATTGCAGTTTATTTAAGTATCTGATAGTTTTGAGACAAGGAACTCCACAGGAATAAGAGAGCACATGTTTTAAAGTTGCTCCCACTTCACATGAAGGACCATTTCTGCCATTCCCTGACCAGGTACTTAGGGAGGGCTGCAGAGGACCAGTCTTCTCGGCTCCAGCCCCATCTGCCAGCTGACCTGCTCTACCGTGCTGACTGACTCCCATCACCCCGTTTCTTTGCGTGTTTTGTCCCCTGTAAAACTTGATGGAGAGGGTCAGGTGATCACTAATATCCCTCTTAGAACAACCTGGAAGCTTGAGTCCTGATGTGATCAAACGGGATGAGCAGTTTTGAGTCACTCACTGGATGGAAGAATTACAAACCAGTACACACACTAGTGTTTTCGGTTTCTGAGAAATACTCTGCAGTACAACCTACTGCAGAGGAGCCAGCATGGCCCCCGCAATACTAGGTGCTAGAATTTCACGATGGAATGAGTCTGAAGAGGAGCCTTATTACTTCTTTACACTTATTGGATGTGTGCCTTTGGGAAGTTGCTTAATCTTAAGATCCCTCATGGACAAATGGATTCTAATTTATTTCTAAGTTTCTCATGGCAATAAAATGAGATAATGTGACAATTTAGCATCACATCTAAAATGTACTGGTAGTTGTTTCATGAGTGTGGAATGAATGGAATGCTCAATGATGAAAACTGTATCATTATTATTATTCTCATAGCTTTTTACATTGGTGGGCACCTGGGCACATTCAATTCTGTCAGCTTCTGACAACCTAAAACATTTTTGGAGATTCCTTCCACCGAGAGAAAGATCCTTTTATAGACCCCTCATTTCTTTCCCCAACTAAACCTCTCTTCAGCAGCTGATGGACAAAGTGCAATTCACAAAGCGTTTGGGCCCCATCAGGCCTTGCCTGTCATCCCACTTGCTGTGACAAGATGAACCCAGTCTTCTCTAAATTTTCATATCCTCACACTTCAACCTAATGCTCAAAAACAGCTCTCAGTGCTGTCTGAAAGCCCCGAGGCCAAGTGCACACACAGAGCAAACAGCTTTGCTCCCATTTTACAGAGGAAACAATGGAAGCAAACTCTTGGGCAGGCGGGGCTCAGTTACTGGAGGAAGGGGTTCCAAAGGGCTGCACAGGCCCATGTCCAGCCAGCTTTTCCTTCTTCTGGGTCTCTGCCAAAGCAAGGGGGCGCGAGCTGAACATGTGAGAGAAACCCTCCATGAAGGTAACTTGTTCAGAGCCGAACATGCAGCCTCCAAGCCTGTGGTCCTTCTAGCACAGCTCTCGGATGGCACTGCAAAAGTGGAAAGAACTCTCAGTCATCATGCAGGGTGAGGGGGATGAGGCAGGTTTGACATTTTGAAAATGGTGCTGTCTTTCCTGAGTTAAGAATCTATTCAGTTCTTCTGGAGCACCGAGAACCTCTGTATTCTTTCTCCAGTGCATCTCCTGGTCTGAACACACCATGAGGATCCTCAAGGCTGGAATAATGGAGTGATGCTGATTCACCGAATTGTCAAAATGTGTTTCCTAACTACTGAACTGCGGCCAGACATTTTTCTCTTCTGTTTGCCCTTCTAAAAGTCCTTGATCAAAACAGGCAGGATGTGGCTTCAAAACACAGCACTTTCAAAATGGAAAGAATGCAATTCTAACAGCCTTGTCTCTTTGAACTCAATGGGCTGTGTGTTACTCCTAATGGAGCAGCTGAAGTCTTTCTCTAAGTTGTATCAGTCACCATTTAGGTAAGAGTGAAACGGCTGAAATTCTGACTGTTTGAGACATGTCTGTATATGCAAGCAGCAGACAAAAGATGAATTCAAGGGCACTTCTGTTTTTGAGTACAATGCTCAGTTTGCCTCTCCTCGTCTTGCACGAGACTGCATGGAGAACAGAGCTGGAACCACAGACTTCGTTCAGGTATATTCCATCACTTGCTCCCTCTGGGATCTTAGTTAAGGGGCTTCATGTCCTCGGAACCGAGGTTCTTAACCTCTAACAGGGGACAATAACTGCCACCTTGGGTTCATTGTGATAACATGGACAGTATAACTAGCACAGGACTTAAATATGACAGGTTAAAAAAAAAATCCATGCCACACTTACTAAGTATCGACTATAGACTCTGGGCTGCATGATATGCACTGCCCAACTCCAGGACCATAGTTCACATCATAATGACCTGATATTTGTATATTTACTAGGACAGTTTTTTTTTTTTTCCTGGCAGAAAATAAAATGTTTTGAGAAAGGCACACCTTCAAAAATTCTCACAAAGGCACCAGTTAGGCTAGCTAGCCTAAAGGGGAAGGGCAACATAGGAACTCAAGATAGTCTCACTCGTTGGTAGTTGTGTTGAGTCTTGAAAGAGCAAGAGCCTGCGAGGTCAAGGAGTGAGGAGAAAGCAATTCTCACAGAATGAGAAGCTTCTGAACCTCAGCAGCAGCGGTGATTTCAAAACATGTCTATAAAATCTTTGATATTCCTTCCTTTAAAGGATGAGGTCTAACCCTCCTCTCCATGAGTGTGGGCTCATCTAGTGACTCAGGGTTGTCCAACCTGTGGCCCGTGGACTGCGTGCGGTCCAGGATGGCTGTGAATGTGGCCCAACACAAGATTGAAAATTTACTTAAAACATTATGAGATTTTTTTTGTGATTTCGTGTCACGATGTATTTAATGGGTGGCCCAAGACAACACCTCTTCCGGTGTGGCTCAGAGACGCCAAAAGGTTGGATACCCCTGTATGAACTGAATGTGATGGGTGGGTTGCTTTAGAACACTGGACCACGAAAGGCATTGTGACTTCCGCCTTGCTTTCTCTTAGGTCACTCTCTCATGGGGAAGCCAGATACCATGCTATAAGGGCTCTGGCCGATACCAAGCGAGCCGCTTTGGAATTAGATCCTCCAGCCCCGGCCAAGCCTTCAGATGACACAGCCCTGGCTGATACTTCGTCTGCAGCTTAATGAAACACCCTGAGCCAGAATTATATGCCTAAACCCCTCCAGGATTCCTGAACCACAGAAACTGAGATAATAAATATTTATTGTCTTAAGTTATTGAATTTTAAGGAAACTTGTTGCCCAGCAATAAGTCATTAGTGCAGTGGTAGGAAGTCCCAATGGAAACTTCCTCTGTTTGGAGCCTGGCGTGTAGGACGGGTGGCTGAAGGGCCAGGAGAAGATGAGGTCTGTGAGGCTGAGGCTCAACATTCTTTGTTAAGAAGTTAGGATTTACACTGTCAGTAAAATATGCAAGCTGGAGGTTGTTTTTTACATAGAGGGCATTCTTACAGAGTTTTTACATAATCAGTGGTGATTGTGATATCTTT
The DNA here is from genome assembly GCA_007922815.1 of Macrotus californicus. Lineage (NCBI taxonomy): Eukaryota > Metazoa > Chordata > Mammalia > Chiroptera > Phyllostomidae > Macrotus > Macrotus californicus. The sequence continues at coordinate 26,944 of VMDR010005596.1, forward strand.
GGCATGACATGGGACAGGAAGAGCGTGGCTGGTGGGGAAGGGGGTGGATTTCTGGCCAGGAAGTTGTAGGAACAGTAGATCAGGTGAGAGAAGACAAGAGTTAGAACTCAGTGGCATAGGAGGTGGATATGAGAGGACTGTCTTAACATTTGGTGGTTTTCAGAAAGAAACGACCAGTTTTCAGGCCCATCTAGTGCAATCATGCTTCACTCTGCACTGTGCAGGAAAAAGTGTATTCTTACCAACATCTCACACACACACACACACACACACACACACACACACAGATATACTTACTTCCATGCACTAACAGAGGGAGCATTTTGCTAAAAAGAATTCACAATTAGGAAACATCTCCCTCTGAGGATTTACTACTAAGCGCTTGAATTAGTCCTTTATAGAAACTCTAATTTCAAGAACAAAAAGAAAATGAGTTCCCACCTTCTTAAAAGGGAAGCAAAAAAGCCTCATTTGTCCATTGTACAAATAAGGCCACAAAATATTAGACGGAATTATAGTGGGATGATTTATAGACTCACTGAAATACAATTTAATGTGGTTCTGAAATGTTGGAAGATTCAATAGAATCTATGAGTAAAACAACATAGGGCAGTGATATTAAATTAGCAAAGAAGTGCTCATCCATCTCCCAAACTGGTTTCCTTGGAAAAAGAATATCTATTTTTGGGATTTCAATAGCCCCAGAAAGAGATGAATTATGTAAGTGCTAAGACTTGAATACAGGGTCCAGCACAAATAATGCCCTTTTTTAAAATTACAAAATCATAAGCATATAATTCTCTAACATGACAATATCACACTCAAACACACCATATGACGTTTTAGGTGAAATGTTCAAATTAAAACTATCAATTATGACAGCCATATTATTACCCTACCAACCACACTCGAGCAGGCTTCCTTTTGCTGGACCGTGTGTTTTAAATGGCCACTCTTCTATCCCTGTGGTGAAGGGAAAAATGTGTGTGTGTGTGTGTATTTTCATCCCATTATCTTCAATGCACTGTACAATCACCGCTCAGCTGCATTTCAAAATGTTTCTTCTGGGAAGTGGAGTTCTAGCTGAACTGAAAATTAATCAGAGAACCAGGAAGAATTCAGAACCAGCAGAGTCAAGGAACCAAATATGATTTTCAGAAGAAAAATGTTAATGAACAGTAAGAGTTGGGAGTCATATCATTGGTTTCTGAAAATGACTTTTTAAATAATGCTTTATTTTACATTTACACATTATTGAATATATGGAATTTTGAAGAAATATTCACCTTCAAATAACTTGATTCAATAAATACTTGTTGAATACCAAATGTCCTCATAGGAGATAAGACATTTCCACAAAGAGGGATATTTCTCTTAAAATAAAAGTGGAACTCTAAGTTCCTGGAGGCAGAGACTATGCTGTTGATCACAAGAGTCACACATCCGTTGTGAGGCCTGAAAAAGCAGTGACTCGAGAAGCGCCACGTTGAAAGGAGAGTAAATGACGGTGTGACAGACGCACAAATACGTGTCACGTTAATGGTGTTGGGCGAGCACACGTAAGAACAAGGCTGCACATTTCCAAGGTATGTCTCCACTGTGAGAACTCAAACATATTTACAACCGAAGAGCCTAGTGGAAGGCGTGAAAGACCTTGATGTTCAGGATAAAAATAACCAAGTGTGGGTGAAGAAGAGAAAGCCTACTTTCGGAACCTTGAGGCAACTATGTTAGCAAAAGCACAGAGCTGTAGCTACAATTAAGAACACCGCTGTTCAAAAGAGTTGGGATATGGTGAAAATGACAGTGAAACAATGTTTCTTCAAGACTATCAAAAATTTGCTTCCGGCTCACATTCCAAAGTTAAACTTTGTGGAGGGAGCAAAGGAAAGTACAAAGAGAAACCACCACCATGAGTGCCTGCACCAGAGCTATTTATTAGCATAACTTTTTCTTTTTTTTTTCTTCAAGATTTCATAACAACTGAAGTATGTACAAAGTCTTACAGCATTTACACCATAAAAAGTTTATGAGCTGACGAAGCCTGTGGTAGTGCTCCTGAACTTCAGAGCAGAACGGCAGGAGCAGTGAAGTAGACCGTGGCATGTGCACCTCTCTGCTTCCACACCACGGCTGTCAGCTGGTTGACAGCCAACTGGAAGACGGGTTAGTGGGGGGAAAAAGGGAACAAGTTGATATGCAGCACTAGAGACCATGGGGGGAGGGGGGGGAGCTACATAGTGTTGTGTTTCTACAGTTTCCTAGGGCTGTAACAAAGGTCCACAGCTTGGGAGAATAACATAGGCAAAACAACACAATCACACTGCTCAGTTACGGTTCAGATACCAAAGGTGTGCACTGTCGAAGAGGAGGCTCTATATACTGATATGGCTGGTATTTCCGTTTGTGTTCACGTCTTCAGATAGCGCAGACCTGCGCAAACCCCACTTCCCTCCCCCAAATAAAACAGCAACAATGGAAGGGAAGTAGGGAAGGAAGAGAATCAGCATGGAATTGGTTATTGACCAAAAAAACGCCGAAACCTCCCCAAATCTTAAGACATCAAGTAACAGGTTTAGAGTAGTCATTCCTGTCAAAAGATTAATAGAAATTTCTGAATGAACCCAAATCAGAAAAATATCAACAATGCCCCAGATATTCAACCTCCCAGGTATAATCACCTTCATTGTATCTGACTGTCTTTTCTTGGGGTCAATATCACACAGAACCACCAATATCTATTTACACACTGAATAGAGGACACAGAATGTAGCATCGTTGCCCGGTCGTTACTTTAAGCAAGTGGCAAGAGAATTGCAATATGTAAGTGATTAACAGCAGGCTTACCACTTCCTTCCTCAGAAAACCCAGCCTGGCTCTATCTCAGGTCAGTCACTCTATCTGCTTGATAGCAGATCCCATTTATTTCCCCATTGTTTTGGTCTCACAGGTAGGCAAATTGGCTTTTTATTTCAAAAAGATTCTACTCTCAATTTAAAAGCCAGTTGATAAAACTTTTAATTAAGACACAATAGCGTGGGATATAAAACACAAGAACCACATAAATATTGAAGAAGTTGTATACCGTTTTCGTGTAAACAGTTTAGCTTGAGATCAAAGCCCTAATCAGATTCTGGCCGGAGACGTTTGGCAGGTGACCATGCGTTCAGCCAGGCTCTGCAGCGACGGTTGGTGCGGACGCCAGGTCAGCCCCCATGTTGACAGGCATGCAACTTGAAAACATTGCACAACAAGCAACACAAAGAGAGTGGAGAAGCTCACAACACTTCAAGGAGACCTCACAACCTTCACAACTGCGGATGCACAGACAGAGACCCACCCCTCCCTCCTTTGCACGCACTTTCTCTTACACGTGGGACACCTTCTGTGACTCTCTAGCTTGTTTGATGCTATACAACCACTTGATGATCCTAGCATTTCTTTCGATGGCAGAAATGCCATATGGCACCCGGTCGTTGGCACTGTCATCATTTCTAAGGTCACTGTTACTGTCCTGAGACTGTTCACAGTCCGAGCTGATCATGCTTGCACTGCGGAAGTTGAGGGATATGATGTCAGAATTAGCCCTTGCAAAGTTTTCCATCCCCAGGTTTTCCAGCTCTTCCGGGTCCAGTCCGCAGTAGTTGAAGAACCTCTCCACGTCCGCGTCCACCCGGAAATACCTGTCACTCAAGTCCGACTTGGACCGCTGGAGGGAGGGTCTGCGGCTGACTCCGCAAGCGGGTTCCACGGGGTCAGCTTCGGGGGACTTCATGGTGGCGATGGCAGCCACCTTGGGTTTGGGAGGCAGGGGAGGGGCGGAGCTACTGCAGGGGATCGCTTTTAAGGGCTTCACACTGGTCACTTTGCGGATGTCCGAGGAGCTGTGGGAGACGTGGAGGAAGGACTCCGCCGTCTGCTCCAGCAGCCTCCGGCCCACGTGGGAGCTGCTCTCCTGCGGGCTGCCGCGGCCCTGCGTCGGGTAGACTTTCAGGGACTCGGCGAAAGAGTGCCGGTGCAGGTCGGTGGCGTCTGGCCTGTGAGGGGGCCAGTTTCGGGAGCTGTGCTTGTGGCCGGAGCCCGAGCTGGAGCCTTCGGAGCTATTGATGATGTTCTTCAGGATCTCGAGCTTCAGGGTCTCCCTCTGCACGCCGCTCTCGGTCTTGGCGTTGGGCCCGAACACTTTGAGCGTGGGGCTGCCCAGCGCGCGCTTGGCGCCCGGGCACACCGGGGGCTTGGCCAGCACCGCCGGCTTCACTGGCTCCTGCTTTGCGTTGATGACCTCCTGGCTCTTGACATACTTGGCCTTATCGGCCTCCAGCCTCTCCACAGCGCTGAGTCTTTTGGGGTTGGGCTCGGCCTGCCGGCGAAAGTAGTCGGGCCCTTTGTTGAGGATGCGCAGGGGCACCGCCGAGGTGAAGGTGCCGGCGGGGCTGACCGGTTTCACCATGCTACCTGTCTGTAGGGTCTCCGTGGGCATGGTGGGTGGTCTCTCCCCGGCGGCCGTGTTGGATTTTCTTCTGGGCGCCTCCGGATGCGCTGAATAGACACATGTACACGGAGCACAAAGGGCAGCAGACGGACCCCGGAACCTCAGTGTCAGCAGCGGCAGGAGCAGCAGCGCCTCATCTCACAGCCCATTAACCGCCACCGTCGCTTTAACGCACTTTCCCTCTTTCAGGCAGCCCCGGTACAAAAAGGCCACAAGCCACAAGTTCCTTGAATCTGCTCCGCCTCCTCCTTTCTTCTCCCCGAGGATGTGGGAGTCTCCTCCAGGTCTTTGTGTTCAACTGCAGGCAGAGCTGAAACAGAAAAAAGCCAACCGCGGGTTAGGATGGGCGAGTGACATCACGGCCGTAGCAACCTAGAATCCCGCGGCGCCGCTGCCGCCTCCGCCTCCGCCCCCGGGCAGCGCTCCCGGCGGCGCCCCGGCCCTGCAGGGAGGCGATCCGGGCCCCGGAACGCACGGCCCGGACGGGAGTCCGAGCCTGCGCCTCGCGCGCGCGGGCAGAGGCTGGAGTCTGAGAGAAAGGGGCTGATATTTCCCACGCGTGAACTCTTCCAGCTGCCTCCCCATTGGTGGGAACCGCCTCTGATCACACCCAGTCGGCCTTACTTATGTCAAAACCCAGGAAATGCTAGATGAATGTAGAAATGCAGGTTTAGCAGAGCCCGGTTCCCAGTTCATTAGATGCTGCTGCGTTCCTAAGAATCCCTACCTGCTTTAGGCTGCAACATCCGTGAGTTTTGTCTGTTTTGAAACGAAGCAAAACTTCTGATTTCTTACTACCCATCTCTCAACTAACACTTGAAACAAGCACTTCTTAACTCTTCAACAACGAAAGCGATGGGCAGAAATGGGATCGGGAGTGAAGATGACAAATTTTTAGTAATCAGTATGTTTCGGTTATCTTATTTTTGCCAACCAATAATTTAAAAACACTTTCTCCTGGAAACAAAGAATGCTGATGAAGTTCATCCCATTACAAGCTTATTTTTTTTAATTTAAAAAAAGCTAGAAATATTTCTAGATTAAGTACAGAAGTAGACAATTTGATTTGCAATGCTCCAACATTTTTCACATTTAATGAGCAGAAATCAAAAGTTAGTTTTCTGGTATTTTCCCAACTCCATTAGAAAACAAAGAACAGAATCTTAAAATGTCCACCATACCTAAAATATTACTGTATAGAGAAACTGGGTAATAGTTAAGCATTCCTGGGATTAATTCATGGCTTTCAGAATTCGACTTCTCCCACTTCCAACCCAAACCGATATAACGAAACACTCAATAATCTTCCAGTGCGTACCTACAGGGAGTTTTTCTACTGGAAACGATGAAGCGTGTATCTCTGCTGCCCTGAAACAGCCCCTCCCGTCTTCTGTTAGTGCTGGCAGAGAACACCTATGAGGGCATCAGCTTTTCAAAGTAACTGGTAAAGACCTTTTTAGCATCTTTGGTTATAATTAGGGCTATTGAATAATGTATTCAACTAATATGTCAAATAACTAATTTATAAAATAAGTAGCAATTATTACTATAAAATCATCTGCTCTCATGGTAAAAAATGAAGTGTCTATTAATAACAACTGGAGGTGATATTTCTCCTTATTACCTTTTGAAACTCTTACTGTCTAAACACACCCAATTGCCATGTTTCATCAGAGACAATTTTGGTAATCTGCAAAAGGATTTGTTCTAATAAAAATACTTTCCTGTGCAAGATCTGAGAAGCCTCAAGGCAATTTCTACATAATGATTTCCTTAACTGTGTGGTTCTATTATAATACTTCAATGTAGTTTAAAAAACCACCTCCTCTTATGAAGATTAAGTGAGATTGTTTCTTTGAACGTATTTTGAAGGAAATGCCAGAAGAGAAGTGACAATTACTCTGCAGGGCCTCTGGATCTGTCCATCTACCACCCTGGGTCCACCTCACTGGGAAGATAAGCTGGGGCCCCCTCCCCTAAGGCGGCTCACAGATAGAAAGAGCGGCAGCAGAGTCTGGGCTCGGAGGCAAACCCTCTGGCTCACACCAGCGGTGACTGAGAGGTCTGCTCCCAGGACAGGCCATGTTTCCTAGAGCAGAGCAGCTGTGGCCTCTTCACTGATTACCTCTGCAGCTTCCAAAATGCATGAAGGGAGGGGACGGTGTCAGAAGGTTCAGAGGCAGAGTGAGAGACAGGACTGATTTCCACACCGTCAGCTTTCTGCCTAAGGACCACAGCAAACCTCCAGCAAGCATGGAGATGGCTCAACAGGCAACAGGAGACAGAGCTTATACCTCTTCTTCTGGGGCCTTGTCTCCTCATCTATGGGTGACGTGAGATGCTTGGACGAGATTCCTTCTCCATTTAAAATCATGGGGTTCTGAGGAGCTAACACCAAGTGAGTTATTTCCAATTTCTCCTGGGAATATTGGCCCGTGACTGAACTTTTCTATAGTTCCTGCACTTGCTGTTCTTGGGAAAATGTTCTTTGAGTGATGAGCTATAGTTAACATATAACATCCACTGGCATTAAAGCTCGTAATGGCCTGTCTTCTAATTCCATCATATTATGACCAGAAGCCTAAAATGTCCACTACTGACCTGACTTCTCATCCTGCCCTGTCCGTTAAGGAAGGCTTTGATATCATTTAGAACACTATATAAAAATCATTACTCTCACCCCGGCCAGGTTGCTCAGCTGGTTGGAGTACCACCCCATGCACCAAAAGGTTGTGGGTTCGATCCCTGGTTGGGGCATGTATAGGACATAACTGATCAGTATTTTTCTCTTTCCCTCCCCCTTTCTCTCTTTATGTAAAATCAATAAGTATATCCTTGGGTGAAAATTTTTTAAAAATCATTACTCTCAGCTCATGAGACTGGGAAATACCCATTTTCTAGGAAGTGTCTTTCGGAAAGCTCATTGGCTTCCTTTTACTCTTTCTTCATGGAAAAGAAGGTATGATCGTGGGCAAACAGAGGCAGACACCCTCAAGTTGACCCCTCTGGGCACCCCACACCCCCCAACCTTAGGAAGCAGTTCTGAGACATAAAGCCAGTGTGAAAGAATGGAATTATGTCAGAAAAAATTAATTATCTGTAACTACACTTCATTTTGTTTCTCTCCCTCCCCTTTTCCTCTGTCATTCTTAATTTCCCTAATAATTTCAACACACTGATGATGTTTAGAAATAACCAGGTCAGAGTTTAAAAGTTTTAGTTTGAATTCTTTGAAATGAAAAAAAATAAAGCATCTTATTGGAAGAATCGAAAGCCATAGAACAAGCTGCAGCAACTGACTGGATGCTACAGGATAATACGGCACAATCTAAGTTTACCACCTGTTTTAGCCAACAAACTGAAGCTACTTCAAAGACACTGAAGGTGGCTTTGGCTGCTTCGTCTCTTAATTCTCATGTAATCCTTGACTACTGTTCTTTGACTTCGTGATGTTTAAACAGTGTTGGCTGGGACAGAGCTGTGCAGTCCCAGAGTTTTGTGTGATGTAGACCAGGTACATTTGAGAAGGTCGGTCAAGTGGTCAATGACACGCCTGGAAACCGGACCTACGTTTCGATGTCCTCAATGTGGTAACAATGAACAGTGTTCACTGTGGCACATGACCTTGTGCTGATGTAGCCCTGCCTCAGGGCCCCTCAGGTGTGGCCAGGTGTGGCCAGGAACATGCCAGGGGTTAGGCCTTCTGTTTCCTATTCATCTTGTTTCAGGGAAGGAAAATGAGTCTCAGCCACACAGCATTTCATAAACAAAAGTTATTACACAACCCCCCTTGACTCCTGACTTATGGGTAAGGAAAGAGAACCCAAGCCTGAGGGAGAGAGAAACTTCTGTTCATGAACCACTTTGGCTACATTCTATCTCATTTAGTATCGATTTGAAAATTTCGTGGAAGGATAAAAAGGATTGGAGAATAAAACTTGGCTGAGCTGTGGTACAAAATGGTCCACCAAATCAGGGCAGACATGAACTTGACAGCAACCTGGCCTGGGGGGTGATTGCGGGGCAGAGCCCTGCCTGCTCCTTACCAATGGGGGGTCCTGGCCAGAGGGGTCACATTATGTGTGTGAGAGTCCTGGTCCGTGTGAGGAGGGCTGCCGTGACACAGAGCCAGCCAGGCACGAGGACACAGCAACACAGAAACGGTGATGCCCACTCACCCTAGTGGCGCTTGCACGCCCCCAGGGAACTCCTTCAGATGTAGAGCTTGTTTCAGCAGCTTCGGGCTGGGGCCCTAGATTCTGCATTTCTCAGGTGCCTAGGAAGCTAGGCCAGCCTCTGAGGGGCAAAGGGAAAGGGAAGGAGACAGTCCTGTAGGAACGAACATTAGACTTGAAATACCTCTGGCAGAGAAGAAAGAGCCACACTTTCTTGTCTCTTCTGGGGCTTGGGGGGCACAAAAATAGCAATCCCAGAGAATTTGAAATGTTTAAAACCAAATTGGCTGGAATCTTTCTAACCTCAAATCAGCCAGCTGCTCAGAGGGACAGGTAGGTGGAGACCAGGAACCTTGGCAGATGTGTAACGTTGGGGAGACCCAGCAGGCTGGCTACAGCAACGTCTGCAACCTTGGAGGCAGCTGGAAATGGAAAATGAGCCTCAATATACACAGCTTATACTCAGGGTGAGCACTTCATAAGTTATATTAATGTCTAATCACTGTTTTACCCCGAAATGAATATATTATATGCCAACTGTGATTGAAAAATAAAAAATCCTGATTTTATGTAAAAAAACACATTCAGAGGTCCAACTATTTTTCATAAGTATCTATAGCTGGCATTCTGGTGTTCATATACTGGTACTTTTTTAATAATGTAATTATTCTTAATTAATAATTTATCATTTTAATGATTCTTATTGTTTTAAAAGTAGAGTTTAATATGAGATATTTGTCCTGATAATTTTACACGTTTCAATTAAACTTCAATGTCTACTCTCTCTCTCTCTCTCTATATATATATATATGAAGAAATGATGCCCTTTGATTTATTCTCCTGTGTCCCAAATTCAATTCTTTTTCCTTGACAACTGAATAAATGTGGCCCAATATTATCCATCTAAAAAAGTACTTAAAGACAATGTTCTTCCAATCCAGGCAACACATGCTTCAGGGCCTCCGAGGTCCGGCAGACGGCGGTGACTGTGGCCTCTGGCTAGGGGCTGCCGGGGGAACGGGCATCGCTGTTGAAACAGCAAATTCAGATCTCTGCTCAGCCTCTCCTGATTTTAAAATTCACTATTATAAAACACTGCAGGCCAATTGCTTCCAGTAAGTAAAAAGGGAAAACATGGTTATGCCTAATTCATATTTAAATCTTAGGTGGGAAGAAGACAGCACTGGAACTAGAGCAAGGCTGCCGGGATCGAACACAGCCCCAGCCTCCCCTGCAGGAGTGTGCTCAGTTTGCGAAAACGGGTCAGTGGTCTCGTGTACCGGGGCAGAGAACGACTCAGCTCCACGTCAACTAACACCTCAGTGTCTTGGTCTTACCTTTGAAAATGAATGTGTTGAATTTGGTGAACTTGAAAACGTTTTCAGCTCAAACCTTCTTGGAAGTAAATAGCAAAAGGCAATTTACCTTTGAGGTTAATAAGAATTCTCAGAGAAGTGATGTTCCAATTTTCTAGCATGTCCAATCACAAAACATTGCAATAGAAATAAAACCGTCCCAGTTGCTTTTCATTTTTTGCTAATGTGTTTGTGCTTACTGACTTCGTTGGAAGATTCCAGCTTGCCTGGGGGCCACTGTCATAACTGTACGCTTGGTTTTTCCCCTTTAAGAACAGAGAAACATCCTGGTCATTGAAGTAAAAATGCACAGTTTCCCAGGACAATGTTAACTTTTGAATTCTTTACAAGTGTAAGAGAAATACATTCAAAGTATAAGAGTGCTTATTGAGTTATGGACTGTATTCAATGGATTAGTACCAAGTGAGCAGTTATGACTCATGGCAATTTTTTAAAAAAGGGTTCCAAATACATCTGGTGAATATTAATTGAGGAATGGTGATGAAAATGTGGCAGGACTGTCACAAAGGACATCCCACACACCACTTCTCATAGGTCTGTGATCATAGCAGCGCTTGATAGAGGTCCTGGTACATTAAGACAGCTAAAAGTCACTGACTGCTGGCACCGAGTGTTAGGGGGAGAATAGGGAGAACCCTACTGGGGGTGAGAAAAAGGGCAAATGGACCTTGGATTCTATACAGAATGATGGGGGAACATTACAGGGTAATGAAGCATCAGTGACATGGCCAGATTTGCCTTTTTAAGAAATCCCCCTGGCCACAGAGACGGGAGAATATGAGGGGATGAGAGTAGCTGATGAGAGGCGGAGGTGTCAGCCAGGCTCTGTCCAGGAGAGGAGAGGGGTGGGCCAAGCTCTGAGAGCTGCCCATTCTGACACTGCCTTTGGGTCTGAATCCTAACTCTGCCTCATAATGGCTGAGTAGCCTTGCACAGGTTACTCCACCTTCCTGTGCCTCAGGTTTCCTATTTCTGGAATGGAAATAATAATCAGACCTATCTCTTTAGGGAATTTGAGAAGGTAAAATAAAGGCATAATGACACTTTTCACTCATGTCACCCTTATCAGGAAGGTGTCTTTGGAGATGGAGACCAGTGTAGACAATTTCAAGAGATCCTGTGAGCCCAACTTGGAGACAGACTGAATGTGATGGCGAGGAGGTCGAGGATGATTCTGGGCTTCCAGGTGGCTACTGAGAAGTGGTTTGTGGGGGAGCGCACACTCTCACCTAATCCTCTGCCCCATCCTCCTCTGCACCCCAGGTTACCCCAAACCGAACCATGGCGGCCCCTCCCAACCAGCTGTGCGCATCCACGCTTCCGCCCTCCCCTCCACCATGAAGCCTGCCATTTCTTCAATATGTACCATAAAGAGTTAACAGTACTGTGCTTATCACAAAAATTATATTTAGAAGCAAAATGTATTAATAAATAATGCTGAGTTCTGTGGGTTAAAGCAGCGATGCCATTCCATTTGGAAGACATTAATTTGTCCACTTTAATTAATATACCATGTTGTTCAACACTTTCCCCTTCCCCTCCTTCCTTCCCAATGCACAGTCCCTTTTATGAACTCCTGTTACATTGTGAAAATGACTTGTAAAGAATGAAAAAGTAAAGGGGAATAACAGAAATGAAAAATTAAATAGAGAAGCAACAAAAGCATTTATCAAAGAAATATTAAATTTGACCAGAAACTAGGAAATCAGGGAACAAATCATCTAGAAGTGTTAAGTCCAAACCACCACCCTCGCACGGCCTGAACTGTCTTGGTTACTGAATGACGTGTCTCCCTTTTTGTCACTCGGTGAAGCCCCCGACCACCCATAGTTCTGACAGCTGACTTTTCTCTATTCAGCCATCAGCTCCGAGCTGTAAGTGAAGTCATCTTTTTGTCAACAACAGGATCACTCTGTATATTCATGGAAACCATGGGCTTTTCCCAATCACATTCAAACTTTCATTCCAGTGTCTTAGATGGTTTTTGCTTATGCTTTCAGTTGGCTGGAGGAGGTTTTCAAATGGCATTTAATAATAAAAAGAAAATCCTTGCCCTAGGTTTCCATTCCTTTGCCTTAATTTTCCACATGTTGGGTAAACCATTTCTTCCTTTTTAGCAACTTCTTTTGCTTTGTTTCTTTTGACACATAAATTCTATTGGACCAGAGGATAGGAAACAAATGTTGGAATGAGTGTAGACATGCCAGAAAGGCCAGCCCTTACCTTCTAATGATTTTATGGATATGGACCAAGGAATAATGTCTCCCCCAGGGGCTCTCATCTGCTGTGCCGAGGCACACTGGTGGAGCAGCAGCACGAAACGTGCACGCGCGTTGTTGCTAAATGTGTCTTCCACCAACTGAGTCTGTGCCAGCAACATCCTCCAGGTGGCACTGTGAACTGAGCAAGTCTGGAGGGAAGAGTGGAAGCGGACAATTTCTTACCCGCAGAGTTTTCGCTGATTTCAGGTGGGCCAAGAAAGAGCAATGCGAATGCGAGACAACTTCGCTTAAGTTGAGTGGGAGCGGGGCCATCTCAGACTCTGCTTATAACTGTGTGTAGGACAGTGGCCAAGTGTGCCTACCCTCATCTCAAACAGGCTGAGGTTGGACTCAGGGCCCTCTGAAAGCGCGACACAAGGACGTCTCTCGGAGCTGAGGAACGCGGATCCTGGTCCGTAGCTCAGGCCTGAGAGGTTCAAAGGCAGAGTCTGCACTGGACTCTCCAAACACAGGATGCGCGCGAGGGGAAGTCGAGTTTCCATGAGAAGAAGGGCGAGGGTTACCTGGGACCACGCATGTACTTGGGGGAAAGGTGGTCAGGGGTTATCTTAAAACAAACTCCTCTCAAAGATTCCACGCCCCGCTCCGCCCCCCAGAAAGGAAGCCAAGTGCCCTGCCTGAGGAAAAGGCTGTGCGCTCCCCCTAGTGGTGGCAGGCATGGCTGCCCCCAGGGAACCCAAAAGTTGCCAAAGAGAAAGAGCTTTCTGAAATCCCTGGTACCAGGGGACACCAGATTACAGGAGTGAGATGTAAGGAGAGGAACCTTGTCATTTTTCCTTTCACAAGCTGCCCACCCTGCACATTCATACACCCACGTGGGGCCCCGAGAGGTTAGAAGTGAGGCCTCATGAGTGGGCTAGAGCAGGAAAGAAGGAAAAATTACCCAAGGTTTACTAAGTTTCCTGCCCTCACCTCCAGAGGTGCCCAAGCCAACAGGGGCCTTGAGGGGAGAGGGGGGGGGGGGAGCGCTAATTTGAACCAGAGGAGAGGTTGGAGTTTTGATCATGATGTTGGACCAGGCTCTTTCATGCCTGAAACTGATCTGAGGACTTTGAATAATTTAGGACGAATTGAAGAGGCTATGGGTCCTGTCTGAGATTTCATCCCAGGGACAGAAAGGAGAAGTCAGCAGAGTGAATTCTTGGGGCATGGGAAAAAGAGCATACTCTCCTCCTCTTTTTCTCCTAATGAATCCAGGCCAGGACATAAAATGGGTCCACGTGGTTTCCTCCAGGTTCTGTCTGTTTGCCTGTGGGCGCAGTGCCCTGGCTCAGTTCACCGCGAGGCCCAGGTTTCAAGTGTGGTTCTCTGTGCTCGGCCACTTACAGTTCCGAGGCCCTGAGCAAGCGACCGAGGCTCGGAGCACCTGTTTCCTCACGTATGGAATGTTGACAGTGATGATTCCTACATTTCACGGGCTGACGTGAGAATCCCACGAGGTAACACACGAGGAAAGTGCTCAGCGTGGAGCTCGGCACCAAGTGTGCTCAGTAAATGGTGAGCTGTTATTAAATTTCGTCCCCGGTGTCCACAGCTTGGCACGATAATCACCGTCATTAGATTTCAAGCTTTAGGGTAACTGAATGATCTTTTGTCTTAGAGTGATTCCATTTCTCTCAAGTGATAGTGCATGTGCTATTTCTGTCAAAGTGGATTGACTGTGCAGTTTCTGTCTCAAAGGTCACTCGCGTGACCCCATTTTTATTTGAGTTACAAAGGAAATATGTGGTTGCAAATTTCAAAGCTAACACTTATGTGAGGGAAACAGGCTAGAGTAAATAATAAAGCCATTATGGAAAATGAAATCAAATATATAAAGTTGGTTGGAGAAAAAGAGCAGGTCAAATCTCAACTCAGGATGGATTCTGTAGTGTCACTCTCTGAAGTTGCTTAGGAAACTCATTTCACATGCTTCTTTGTCAGTAAATTCACTTTTACAAAAAGGTTATGGGCTTCTCTTAAAACTTCCTCCTATTTAAGACAATTAAAATGAAGTAGAGAATCAAACAGACAAAAAAATCACACTCTGGTTCAACATTTTCCCTTGGCTGAAGGTAAACAGTGTTGAAATAGGAGAGCCCTACCTTTTACCTGAGATTATAAAACGCATGCTGTGCGGAACCAGTACCAAAATCATGTGGAAATTGAAGGATTTACTTGATAAGAATAACTACAAGTAATTAAAAAGCAGAGCCACTAGAATTCCTAATGAAAACCCAATAGGACTGCTGGCCCTATCCAAACAAACCTAAAACAACCCCACTTTTGTCCACTTCTGTCCTCTCCTGGAGACAGCTTTCCATGGCTTTCTGTCCGGCCGTGAGAATGTGTGAGGCCATGGCTAAACTCTAAATGAACGTGGAATTCAGGTGACCATTGTCCTTTTCTATGAACCATTACACTCAAATCACAGGTTTTAGAAGACTTGCTGGTTACATGAGTGTAAGCATTAGCTGGCGCCTCCCCGTTCGGAGGGCCAGGAGCACCTTCCAGCAGCAGTGATAACATCTCAGCGAACTCAAGGATCATGAACTCCAGGGGCAATTCATGGAGTTTACGGAGACACGGAGCTGAGAGCTCACACTCACCAACCCATCATCCTCACAGTGACCCCTTTGAGAGGTGGTCTGATCCGCACAGCACAAGCAAGACAGTAAGTACGACACTTGTGAGTGATAACCGGACAGCCTGGCCGAGGGGGCCCTGCGTCCAGTTCTCCCACCAACATCGATTTGAAGCATCTGCACTTTGCATGTTGCTTTTTCCTGTAACTGTGTAAACTTACACTCCGTGGCACCTGCACAGCACATACAAAAAGATTAGGGTGGCCGTAGAGATAGCCACATTTAGTTCTGAATATATTTTTAACTTCTAGTGCACAGCCCTGGGGCAAAGAATAAAATATACCTAAAAATAAACACTAAAGTATGTTAAGGTAAAATTGTAAAACACTGAAACTTGACAAGAAGGAAAAGTAAAGAGCATTTTTTGGAGGGTGAACTATGTTCATTGTGAATATATTAGGTAAATTGCTCTATAAATTGCTCACAAATTACCTGTTAATATGGGCATTTCTTACTAAGCATACACATATGATGCCCCCAGAACCATACTAATGCATTTCATAAGTTTTTAAATGCAATCCCACCAATATCTCCAAAGCAAGTGTTACCCAGTCTTCACAGGGAGGGCACTGATGTGCGAAGACACTAAGAAAGTTGTCTAAGATAGCCACCTACTGAGCAGCTGTGGGCTCCACACCCCTGTCTGTGTAGGTACACCCTGACCCACCTCACCAGGTCGGATGTTCCTTCAGCTCTTAACAAGATGTGTATATTTTAAAATGTTTTCTATTTAAATAGTATGGCTCAGCAACCCACACTATTCATATTTCAGTTCCTAAAATTTACTCTTTTGGCAATTCGCTACTTAGTACCAGCCTCCCCCAGAAGGGAGAAGAGGAAAAGTAATCATTTAACTTGTTGTTAAATCAAATAACCTGCTACTTGCTAACAGCTGAACTGCACAAACATTCAAGGTAGATGTTTACAAACTGGGTTCCATTAATTTAATTTTCCTTTTTTGACACCACTGACTGCAGATGTACCAAAGTAAGCTAAACCTTGATGAAAATAACGATTATTAGAAAGAGCAATAAGGCAACATAAGACTGGTTTCAATCTCTTTTACTACACAGGGCAATTGGAGAGCAGGGATCACATGCTTTTTATCGCTATTTCTACCAAAGCCCCCAGCCGTGCACACAGCAGACCCTCTACGAAAATGTGTGCTGAGTTACCGAAAACGCTAAGCACTCAGGAGAATACCTAGCACATTATTTTATACTGTAAAAGCTCGATGAAGATGTCAGATAACAAACATGGGGAGCGAAACTTGGGAATACAGTATTCATGGATTTGCTGCGGCCCTCCAAGTGCCTCCTGTGGACTGCAGAGCGTGGTGGATGTGCTCGCAAGGAAGCTGTTTATTCACAACTTAAGGAACGCCTCTGCACTGAGCTGTGCTCAGAACACAAACAGAGTGCAAAGGGAAATCAATACCAGGCAGAATTTTACAGCGGAATCAGTAGGTTCACTTAAAAAAAAAAAAGTACTGTTGATCTCATTTGCCAGGAATACCTGGAATTATTTTCCATCTCTTGAATAGCTCTTAGTACAGCAATTGTTAGAGCAACCTGTTCTCTGCCTCAAGTGTACTCAGAAAAAAAAAAGTATTTTTTCACTTTTAAGGACTCAGACTGAATTGTGAGACAAATAATAATTTTCAAAATAAGACATGGAAGTTGACAGACACCTATGTCTGCAGCACGTATTTTAATCTTTAGCACTTAACACCTCTTATATGAATCATTTGCAAGCTTAGAATGATACCAGGTAAGGCTTCACCACCATTTGCACTTGAAATGTTATTTTTGGGTCCACGTGACAAGGAGCTAGGAATGACTAATAAGCTCACTCCACCTTGCCTGGGCCCATTCCTTTGCTGCCTGTGAGCTTGCTGAGGCTGGAAGCGGAAGGCCACCAGTGTGTCCAGCTGTGTCTGGAGGCAGGCACAGTGGTAGGACGGAGAGGGAGACACTGGTGATTATGTGAGACATCTGGGGCTGAGGTTACAGGTCCTCTCCCACCTGTTGGTCCTCGTCTGTCACCAGGACCCCTCCTCCCAGCTCCATTCTCTGATGACTGTCTCCACACCCTGCTTCCCTGCCCTGGAACCCTCTGTCCCTCTACGGGGCCAGGCCTGGACCAGAGTCTTTCCAGCTGGAGACATTGTCCCCAAACACATTGGGAAGCCTTTTCCGATTTCTCATTTTATATCCAATCCTTCCTTCTCGGCATTTCCTTTATGATCTTTATGATCAGAGGGGTGGAGACACCCCACTTGCCTCCTGACTCCCTACTGTTCCGGTCTAGCCCCTACTGCTGGGGGATCGAAGAGTTCAAACCCTCTTGTAGGATCCGTGTCTGACTGTGTCCAGTCCAGGAGAGGTCTTGGCCTCGGTATAAAAGAATGAACAGCTAAAACTACTGAAAAGGCTTTTCTTACTTCCCCACCCTCCTACTCTTCCTGCTCAAACAAAGCTAGCTCACCTAATAGGCTCTTAAAGGATTAAGACCACTGAAAATGTACAGTAAAAAGAAGAAGTAATCTGGTAAATACTTAAAATAAAAAACTACAGACATTGCTGGATGGACAAAACAAATCTTTCATGAGATCTAAAAATGGCCCTCAATGCCCATTCCAGTGCAATGTGCTTTTTCTACCCTATCCCTTTATGCTTTCACTTTAAAATGATACTATCTGCCTCATTGGGATTCATTTGCAAGCTTCTTATTCCTGTTTACTGAAGAAAAATGACTCATCCAAAGTGAAAAAGGGAGTTTTTAGAAAGCTTTTTTTCCCTCAGTCTCTAGCATTTCTTTTGTTTATTCAATGAGAAATGGCATTTTCTATTATTTTTTAACATAGAAGAGAATTTTGCTTGTGGCAAAAGATGGTTGCTGATATTTTGTGCTTCATGATCTCTCAAAATTCTGGGCCCAATCACTTCAGTCTGAGAAATACAGTAGCATTTACTGGGTACCTCCTTCCATCAGACCTCATGCCAAATGGGACAGACACCTTGTACTTATTTTATCAGCCTCGCCCAAGAGGTATCATTTGTCGGACTTAGCAGATGGGAAAACTAAAGCTCGAAAGGTTTAAGAGACGTTCCTGAAACTACTGAGCTGAAGGAGCTTGTTGTCAACCTTAGGTCTGTCTGTATTCGAAACCTGTGCCCTTGGACTGCTCCCAACAGTCACGGACATGTCCGTGGCTGTCAGGGGTGAAGAGGGGCCCTTTTGGAAGTAAGCCAGAAAGGAAGGGAGGCAAGAATGGGAGCTCACGCCCTCCTCACCACCCCTGGCCCACACGGTGCTGGGTACGAGGCTGCCTTCATAACAAACCCTCCTTTCTGCTGTGAGGGCAAAATCTGTGTCCTCACTGTCGGGAGATGTTGTTGTTAGCAGAACTTGCTGTGCCAGAGGATAAAACCATGAGGGGGAGTGAGAGGCAGGGAGCTGTTCTGAAACTTTGTGAGAAAATATTCATAAAACATAAAGTAATAGGCACAATAAATCCATGGCGGTGGCAATAAAAGCTCTTTGGTAAGATTCTCTAAGGTGCTCTCAAAATTTGACTATACCCTCCTTAGTGGAAAATAATTATTCTAATATCTTGCTAAAGAAATGAGAATATCTTCTAAATAACAGAAAAATAACAATGTAGTCATCACCTGATTATAAAAAAAACAGACTCTGTCTTGAAGAAGCCTGAGCCCACCTCCAGGCTTGCCTACAGAAGGGCATGAATCCTTCAGACCACGAAGTCCCACTGAATGTGACAAAGACAACTTCCTATAATCCTGCCCTTGAGGGAATGGGCCCCGATTGGGACATCCTTAAGCACGTTTATACAGACATAGAATCTAGAACGCAGAGAGCAACACGAGTGTTTACTGAGCATCTACTCTGTACCAGGCAGTAACCAAAATGATGAATAAGATAAATAAAATATGAGTATTATAAGTATAAATGCTAAAAAGAAAAGGAGAGCAAGGATTTAGAATGGTGGCAATTATGGCTGACTTCAAAAAGAGGAGTTTTTGGTGAAGTGGCGGAGTTCAGGGCAGAATGAGAACAAAGAAACTGGAGATAGTGTTGACATTTTATTTCAGGAGTTTTAAAATGCCATGATAGCTTGAGGAGTGAGCAGGATCAAGAGAGGGCATTTTCTTTTGGACACACCATATTTGTATGTTGGTAAGAATACAGTAGAAAGAGAAAAATGTACATTGATGCACAGGAGACTTCACACTGATGTGCTGGGTACAGGGAAATAAAAATAAGAACTATAGATTTTAACACAGGTGGTAAATAATGGCTTTTTTTTACAAGTGTCAGAATGTTGTGTGGGGCTTTTCATAACTGTCTGTGACATCAGGGAGACCTTTTTTTAAAAAGTATATTTTATTGATTATGCTATTACAGTTGTCCCATTTTTTTCTTCTCCTCTATCCCCCTCTGCCCTGCACACCCCCTCCCACCTGCATTCCCTGCCTCAGTCCATGTTCATGGGTCGTGCATGTAAGTTCTTTGGCTTCTCCATTTCCTATACTGTTCTCAAACTCCCCCTGTCTATTCTGTACCTACCAATTATGTTTCCTATTCCCTCTACCTTTTCCCCCATTCTCCCCTCTTCCCTCCCCGCTGATGATCCTCCATGTGATCTCTATTTCCGTGATTCTGTTCCTGTTCTAGTTGTTTGCTTAGTTTCTTTTTTAGGTTTAGTTGTTGATATTGTTTGTCATTTTACTGTTCATATTTTTGATCATCTTCTTTTTCTTACATAAGTCTCTTTAACATTTCATATAAGGACTTGGTGATGATAGACTCCTTTAACTTGACCTTATCTGGGAAGCATTTTATCTGCCCTTCCATTCTAAATGATAGCTTTGCTGGATAGAGTAATCTTGGATGTAGGTCATTGCCTTTCATGACTTCGAATACTTCTTTCCAGCACCTTCTTTCCTGCAAGGTTTCTTTGAAGAAATCAGCTGACAGTCTGAATGGGCACTCCTTTGTAGGTTACTGTCTCCTTTTCTCTTGCTGCTTTTAAGATTCTCTCTTTATCTTTCATCTTGGGTAATGTAATTATGATGTGCCTTGGTGTGTTTCTCCTTGGGTCCAACTTCTTTGAGACTCTCTGAGCTTCCTGGACTCCCTAAAAGTCTATTTCCTTTGCTAAATTAGGGAAGTTCTCCTTCATTATTTATTCAAATACGTTTTCAATTTCTTTCTCTTCCTCTTTTCCTTCTGGCATCCCTATGATTTGGATGTTGGAACATTTAAAGTTGTCCTGGAGGTTCTTAAGTGTCTTCATTTTTAAAAAATTCTTGTTTCTTCATTCTGTTCTGGTTGAATGTTTCTTTCTTCCTTCTGGTCCAAATCATTGATTTGAATCCCGGTTTCCTTCTCTTCTCTGTTGGTTCCCTGTATATTTTCCTTTATTTCACTTTGCATAGCCGTCACTTCTTCCTCTGTTTTGCGACCATACTCAACCATTTCTGTGAGCCTCCTGATCACCAGTGTTTTGAACTCTGCATCTGATATTGGCTATCTCTTCATTGTTTAATTCCATTTTTGGAGTTTTTACCTGTTCTTTCATTTGGGCCATATTCCTTTGTCTCCACACAGCTGTTATGTCATAAGAGGCAGAGCCTTAGGTATTTTCCAGGGCAGGACAACCCATGTGGCTGTGTTGTGGTGCTGTACCTGGGTTGGGGGTGGGGAGCAGAGAGGGAACAATGCTGCTTGCTCAGCTCTCTGTGGGCTTTCAGTTTTTCCCCTCACTACTCACAAGCAAACTGGCCTTTCTGGTGCTGATTTCATGGTGGGTACGTTTGTGTACATTCTAGAACCCTGTGGGTCTCTCCAACGAACTCTCCTGTGAGGCTAGGAGTTTCTCCTATTGCCATAACCCCCACAGATTTTTACAGCCAGAGATTTTGAGTCTTTATTTCCCTGTGTTGGAACCCTGGGTTGGGTGGTCTGTCTTGCTCCCTAGTTGTTCCTTCCAGTTTAACTGCATGCAAATGTGGGACTGCCCAGTCCCCCAGCCACTGCCTTGCCAGGAGTCCTTTCCGCCCTAGCTGTCTGTCTCCACCCCTCCTGGTGTTCTGAATGAATGTTTCTTCTTTAACTCGTTGGTTGTTGGATTTCCATACAGTTTGATTATCTGGCAGTTTTGGTTATTTTTTTGTTTTTAAATTTGTTGTTGTCCTTCTTTTGGTTGTGTAAGGGGGCACAGTGTATCTCCTATGCCTCCATCTTGGCCGGAAATCTGGGAGGAGACTTTTTTAAATGATACCAGCTCTATGGCAATGGCACTGCTGTGGTTCAAGACAGTATCTATACAGACCCCTTGAAGCCCGAGGGTAGGCACAGGGCAGACAGCATTGGGCTGATGCTGACAGCTATAAAGAAAAACAGTGATGTTGCTGTGGGAATGTGTACTAGACCCAGGGAATCAGTATTCACCTTCTCATAGGTTCTAAACGGCCACAGAAGCAAAACCTAATAGTGACAGGAAGCAGCAACTCTCCATTTCCTTCTCCTTCTACCAAGAACAAATTATCTGACAAATTATGACTTTATCTCCTATAAGGCAGAGGAAGAATGTATTGCTTCTGCGAATTTAAAATTTACCAACAGGGAATAAGAGACCCTAAGGAAAAACAGTCAAGAATTTGGAGAGTATATAACAGCTAAAGAAGGGAATTGAATCATTTGACAACTGCCAGTCAAGTGCCTAACATGTTCGAGGCACTGGAGATATGGATATGAGTGAAACAGACACACTGTGGCATTCACAGCAGCCCCGCGAACAGACAGCACGAGTCAGAACAGTGGCGGAGAGAGGCTGGGGTGGGAATCTAAGGAACGAGGGAAGGGGAACACCCAAGGAGAAAGTGAGGGAATACTCATACTTTCTCATAACCATTTCAGTGGTGAGACAGAGGGGAAGGTATCTGAGAAAAACAGATTACAGAGGACCTAATGGGGTAATTTAAAAACGAGGAAAGGAGAGACCTAGAGAACATGTGTGACCCTGGAGGACAGTCCCATAAGGCTGGTGTGGCTGCATTCTTCAGGTTGTGGGGTCAGGCAATCAGATCCCCTACCCTGGCTTGTTCTACCCTTGACTACCACATGACCTAGAGTCTCTCTAACCTTCAGGTTCCTTACCTGTGCCATGGAGATGACACTGGGGCCAATACATGTTAGCCACTGTTCCTTTTACTGAGCTGGAGAAAGTACTGTCAGATGAACATCATAGACTGGAGGCAGTATTAGCAGACTGATTTAAGGAAGAATTTTTGAACAACTAAAAGAATCCCTGACAGGAATTAACTCATTTGTAAAGAGTGAGCTTTTTATCTCAGTAAGGTTTTGCATAGATACAAGCTTACCATCTGTCCAAGAAACTTTAGAGGGGATTCCTATAATGGGTGGGAAGGTGTGGCAGATAAATGTCAAGTTCTTTTCCAAAAAGCTCTGTGTCTCTTTGAAACTCTTCTCATTGCCCAGATTTGATTTACTCTGTTTAGAGCAAGCAGAAAGGAACATGAGGACAGAGAATTCATGAAGGCAGAATGTGAAGACAGAAGAAAAGTTGAAGATAAATTGTAATAAGTTACTACTCACGGAAAGCATAATTACACGGGCTATTTTTAGAAAATGACGAGAATGTTTGTGACAAGCAGATTAAGTCTCCCAAGAAACAGAGAAAAAGGAGAGGAAGCTATCCTAAAAGCAAAGTGGGCAGATGAATATAAAAGAGAGGAGGGGGCATCTTATCAGTTACAATCACCAACCCCTGGCTGCACCCAGGTAGGCTGCCTACTTTCCTTCCCACCCTGTTCCAGCAGTCTTGGGTCTGTGCCACGGTGGATCTCTTACATTGTTTTTGCTCTGAAATTCTTGCGCTTCTTTTATAGCATGTTTCTATGTAGAGAATGTGTTGAGTCCTTCAAGCAGTGCACAGACTCTTAAACTGCCCAATGAGTTTAAGGGCTAACCCAGGAAATCACCACACAGAAAAGCTATTTATAAGGTTAAGGGATGACCTACGGGCGGCAGAGGCGTGGTTGATACCCGGAGGTCAGAGGCAGCCTTTACTGTTATCAAGAGCTGGATGGTTACTACAGTAAATGTGCTACAGAAGTGTCCTATCTGCCTATGATGTGCCAGCTTATTTTTGAGATCATGTCATCCCAAATTCTTCAGAGAACATTTGGCCAGCCACTGCAGTGTAGTAACAGTTATTAAATCCCACAGTCGGGACCTGGCATGTCCGCGACAGGAGGCCACTGGCTCCAAACTGAGAGATGCTGCCAGAAGCCACTTTGGATGCAATGCCTGCATCTCCAAATGAATGTTTTGATTCATGTAATTTCTTCCTCCATTAGCTTAGAGGAACTCTAACTCTTCTGTGACATTCTTTCTTCTTTATTGATTTCTAGAGGGAAGGGACTAGATTTTTCTCTTTTGTTTAACAGCTTTAAAGACAGAGGCTTTTACACTTTCATCTATTTTACTTACTAAGGCACCCCAGGATCGCTCCAATTGTTTCTAAAATTCAAGGAGGTTAGAGCTTTCTTGTGTTTACAAGGATATCTAGAAAAATATTTCAATAAATGAAGCCAATATATATGAAGACTAAATCACTCCTTTTA
>VMDR010005597.1:0-50557 GCA_007922815.1 Macrotus californicus
TGTTTGTTGTGAGTGTCCAGTGGAGGCTATATTGGGGGCTCATGGGCGCTACGGTTGGGTAAATTGGGTGAGACTGATTATAAAGGGTCTGGAACGGCTGGTAGAGGAGACTGCACTTCAGAAGTATGAACTGAGAGCTTCTGTATGTTTTTAAGCAGTGGAATAACAGCACAAAAGGAAGAATTTGAGGAAGATTTGTTGTCAGTGGTATTCAAGACAGGGAAGAAAGTGAGTAGTGTTGTTAATTTAGAAGAGACTGATGAAAATTTGGTACAGGAGAAGGAGAGGAAGGACAATGTGAGTGACCATATAGGGAAAATTGCAAGGTTCTATGATTTTCTGGATATTATGGATGGAGATCAGGAATACAAGTCCAATATGACTTCATTTGAATTCAGTAATTAGGAAGAAGTTGATGTTACTCAGAAATGGTTTAAAATATTAAGGTATATGTATATACAAACACACACTGATGAACTATAAGTAATACAGTTATCATTGCTATTATATATCATTGATATTAACCATTTTCACAGGACTGTCTTTGATTTCTTTAACAGGAAGTGGATAGTTTAAAATCTATAACGGGTCCTCCACTTTCAGGTGGTGATTTCACATAATCTAATGATGTGTTTGCAGGCTTTATTCTGCTTCATGTTGACCTCTGCCCTACTCAAGCCCAGTTTTTGGACTGGAGCTGATCTACTAATCAAGACCATTTAAAAATTCTTTTCCTCAAAATTGTACAAAGATCAGCTTAAAAAAATAGAGTTTTCTAACAAAACATTACGGATTTCAAGAATTGCACATCCATGCTCCAGCTATTTATTTTCTTACCAGCTGCTGTACTAATTTACAGATATTCATAAATCCTGGGAGATGTCTTTCTTTCAATGCAGAACTGTTCATTAGTTCAAAAGTTATTTTCTATAGGAGTGGGGGGATTATATGTTTGCCTGGCAGAGTGTTATTTGGAATGCTCTGTGCCAACAATTACAAAGTCTTTCCTTATGATACAATCTTATCAGATGTCCTCCTGGCTTTGGCGTCAGAAATAAAATGTTATCCAGTTAGTGTTTTGCAGGGAGCTTTCTGTCAATGATTTAATTTCCAACTGAATTTGGTTTTCATCTGTCTAGTGGAAGTCGACGTAATTCATACAGGAATCTGAGCAGTGTTGAGGGCCGACCTATCAGTGTTGACCAGAAACCCTCTTGGAATCAGAATTAACCCTAATTTCTCTTACTGTTGGCTTCTCTCTTTTAACCATGGAAACCTAGCTTTCAATTAAAAAAACATATCTGGGGCAAATTCTATGCATAAAATTCTAAAGCTCAAATATTTGCAGAAGTGGGGAGTGGGTGCCTTGTCCTCTGGAAATTTCCAGAGGGGTCTTCTTTCCTGAGCTTCTTTTATGGAGAAAGAATAGTTATTTCTATCGACACACATTGTTATGATCTAATAAACACGTACAGCTGGAGCTGTTAGGAAAATAGTTTTTTAAAGGCAAAATTGAAGGGTTTAATGTTATGATAAAACTTTTAAAAAGTAAGAGGTTAATATGTACTCAGACAATCATAAGAGAGCTATTTTCACATCCTCCCAGGTGTTGAATTGTGCCATGCCCTTCGAGAGTGGAGATGGATGTCCATATAATCAAAATGTGGAACTTGGGACCAGAGGACCATTTTATTTTCCCCTGAATCACCCATTAGAGGTACAAGACACATAGTTAGTGTATAAACATATAGACCTCAGTGCTCATGCAGAGACAATCTGATTGAAGTGAGGTGACCCACATGAGGCCATAAACAAGCTGAGGTCCAGCACAGACCTGTTCTCTGTTTTCCATCCTGTATGTCCCCCTTCAGATCCACAATCCTCGTAGTATTGTCTTGAGAGGCTCCTTAAGATAGTGCTTGGTCTTAGGTAGCATTTATGTTTTTTAAAATACATTTGAATTTACTGTTCTGAATTTGAGATTTACTTCTGATGTTTAATAAAACCTAAACATCTTATTTGAGTCACACCAAAGATATACTTTGCATTTTATTGGGATTTTTCTCATGGTATTGGATAAACAGCAGGTCTTTAATCCTTCTGCAGTCCAGAGGCTAACAACCAGAATTCTTGAGCCAGACCAAGATGCACATTATATGGCATTTAAATTTAAATGTTAGTTTTTATTTTCATAGGCTTGTGGATTATTATCCTATAGCAATTTCTAAGGTCTGTCAGTATTTTGGGATATTCTGAAAACCCCCATTGGGTGTGCCAGATCAAAGACTGAAGACATTGTGGGAAGGCTATCTCACCTATTCTTATCCACTCCAACGTGCCCAGCGTGGATGCAGATGAAGGGGAGATCATTTTACTTCCAAGGGTCCTCCCAATATATGTCATTTACTGGTTGGCCCCCTTGCAACGAGACTGCTGCGTAATCCATATCACTTCGTCAAGTCCTAAGGGAACTTAGTCTATATCAGATAAAGTTAGTTGCCATTTTCTTCCGGAATAGGTATGTCTAGGCAACATCAAAGCAAAGTCAAAGGGGCTGATCCACTGAACAGTTCTTTTTGAAATCCAGTGCACTGTGGAATCTGTTTAGGTTGCTTTCCTTCTCTCCATCTCATTTAGCTGGTAGGTATGGCCATTAGGAAGAATGTTCCGAGTTTCAAATCCAACAAAGCCTATCTCCTTCAATTGGGGACTATTAATAGTGGCAAATTTCCATCCCTGGCAATCTCAAAACACTTCAAAATTTTTACCGTGCTCAAATTCGAACTCTTATTATTAGAACCATTTTACCTTCCACTACATGTGTCTACTTTAGTGTTGGAATGTGGCAGCTGTTTAACCCTGAGAGGTTCCCCTTGAAGACTTGAAGATGAGGAATGAAGACATATTCTGTATCCTATTCCCTCTATGATTTCAAGAGACAGAGCTGGCATATACTGCTGCCAGATTGGAATCTGCCAATTACCTAGTCAGTAGGAGTTGAATAAATGCAAGTGATCAAGCCTGTATTCAGAGTTTTGTTGCATATGTTGGGAAGGAATGGAGAAGAGAGGATTCCAGCTATCTACATTCACCCTCACTGAGGAAGTATGTGGGTCCAGAAGCAACTCAGAGGCAGAATCCCTGCCATTAGCACGTTGCCATGAAGTCAGTGGAAAGACCTCAGGGCTGTGAATACGCAGATGGAGAGAGCTTCATCTGTGTGGGGACAAAGCACTGTAGCTGAACTCCAGAGAGCCAAGTCTTACAGCATGTAGATGGAGAAAACCCAGTTAGATGGAAATCTTTCCTTAAATTTCATGTGTTGTTTTTGTCTATTTCTTCTGTGTATTTTTCACCCTGTCCCCATTATTTGAAAAGTGATACATTATTCTAGACAAAAATTTTGAAAATATTAAAAATAAATAACTCTTTACTCACTATCCATAGTTAATTGTTATCAATATTTGGATGAATTTCCTTGTACGATTTTATATGTATATGCAGAAAGGAAGGAAGGAAGGTAGGAAGGAAAGAAGGGAAGGTGGACTTTAGTATCCGTGATCAGTATTGGCACCAAGAAGCAGAATGTGAGTGGGGTTGTGTGGATCATCATCATCATCCAAATATAATATGTTCTTTAGTAGAAAAGGAGTTTAGGAGTTAGAACACATTATTGATAATAATCTATAATAAACAATATGGAGAATTTTCTTAGTTCTCCAGTCGCCCACAACAGACCTGCCTTATGGTTTTGTAAATATTTATGTGTCAGGGCTTGGTTGAGATAGAAACAAGACAAGAATATTTTGAAACTCTGAAATAATGGGGAAATTGTTTTATTTAGTCTGACTAAACATCTATATAGTTACACAACCACCGACACATCACTCTTTTATCCTTATTTCCAGTTGGCTTTTTGTGCTTTTGGAAGGAAGAGTGGTGGGAAATAGGTTTTGTGAAGTAGTACCAGTTTAGAGGGCTCCAGCTGAAAGCTAAGTCATTTCTGTCTCTTACATTTAGCGTTCAGCATTTGTGTGCCCCCTTCCGTTCTGTTCATCTATCCAAATGGAGTACTTGGTAGATACTTTTGTTTTCACCATTTTACCCACAGTGAGTTTGCCTGTAACAATCATAATTAATCAGGAAGACACCAGAGATAATGTATTGATGACAGCTCAAGCTAATTACAAAACCTCAGAGATGCCTCTAAGGGTCCTGTTTTATCAGATGCTTATTATTCTAAAATGAATCAAGATGTTCACTCATCATTTCAGGTGCTGGTAAATGTGCTAAATGGTGTGGAATTTTATGATCATAAAAGGTCAAATTTCAAGTATTTTATTGTTAAAGGAAATTTCACAGAATCTAAAATGTGAAGTCCAATTATACTGACTTCATTGACAACCAGACCAGCTTAAAGGTGAAACCGCATTTCCCCAGGGGTTTCAAGTCAGAAAGGAGAAAGTCCCCTCAGGTTGCTCCCCCTTCTGCCAGGTTTCAGTTATAACAGAGAATCTTTTCACAAAATGTAGTGAATTTATATTTCAGGAATTTAAAGCATATTTTATTGGCTCATCTGGACACTGGAAAATCTTATATTCTTTCCCAAGTGATTTGGCACATTAGTTTGGCACAAACTGAGAACTCACACACCTGGCAAACCACCTTGACTTTCCTGACACTCAGAAGGAGGTCTCCAAACTTAGAAAGATTTTGGATGGCGAGCTATGTTCACTGTGCCCAAATCCAAGCATGAAAACAACCATTGACATTCGGAGATGAGGCTGAAAAGACACAGAGGCTCAAGTGAGAAAAGAAAATGAGCTATGAATATACGCATTTGGTCCATGTTTCATAAACCCAAGACTTTGTGAGTTTAGACTCGATTTCATTAATGTTCATTCTCAGATAGTCGTCACCTGATGACTAACTTAAAATCCAGTTTCTTGTAGGGTAATGCCAAGTTACTCCTAGTGCTGAATTCCACTTCAAACTTTAAAGCTTGGGGGTAATGCAGGTCTAATCTAATGGTAAATAATACCCCAAACCAGTGTTGACTCTGCTGGGATCACAATTCTGCAAACACAAGTAAGATCTGTGACTTGACAGTTATAGCTGTTTCTATTAGCTGTGACTCCACTATTGGCTTCACAGCAGCCAGGGTACTCTGGAAGTGTGGGGAGCCGGAAGAAGCTCTTGGGCACACAGACCCAGTATAATAAAACAGTATCCAAGGACATCATCGCCCACGCTCCACAGTGATGGTTCTTTATGACATATGGAGCGTGTCCAATACAGAGCCTGGCACATAGTGGAGACTCAGTGATGTTGGTTTTCCTATAATCATCATCACTGAAGTGGAATTCAGCACTAGGAGTAACTTAACTTGGCATTTTGGCACAAGAAATACACTTCTTTCTTTTGCCAGATTTTGATTACTAAACTGCAATTCTTGGAGGTTCTGTGTAGATATGTCTTTGTATCAATATGGATAATAACACTGAGAAGTCACTCAAGTATGTAGTGAAAGAATGAATGAGCTAACATGTGACTATATGAATGACTGAAATCAGGCTTTGAGTGGAGGAATAAAACAGCAAGTAGGTGGTTTTTTCCTGGACTGTGGTTTCTCTTGGACATGGGTAATTTTGCTCTGTACTTGGAGATAAAAAAGTGTCTCTCTTATCTGTGGGGGTCGGTAAGAATGAGAAGGAGCCTGAGAAGGGAGAAGGGATGTATCTGGGTGTCTGGAAACCAGGGCCAGTTAGTAGGAATATGGAAGAGGGTGTGAAAGTCTAGATGAATCTTGGGTATAGAGCTGGATTTTAGGGTTTGGAGAAATAGGATTTCCATAGAATTTGTGAGGAAACAGTTCACAGTTAAGGGACAGAGTCATAAGAAATCTCATCAACCCATTGATTTATTTATTATTCATCTACCTTTGTTCATTTCATAAATATTTTTGAGTATTTATCATATGTTAAATTTTTCATTACTTAACCACAATACAACCATGAAAAAATCAGACATAGCTTTTTAAAGGCTAGTTTAAGGAAAAAGGAAAAAGGGACATCATTTTGAATTCGGTTCCCATGTCAAGTTCTATATTCCATAGTCTCTGGCCAGAGACAAATATTTCCCAGATAGTGTCTCCTTCCCTCTACTGAGAAAAGCAGTCTGGGCTAGCACTGTAATGAAGATATTTTGGGGAGGTATGTGTAGAATTTCTAACTGTTTAAGTGGATTTTCCTCTAAATCAGGGGTGTTTAACCTTTTGGCCGCTCTGGGCCACACCGGAAGAAGAAGAGTTGTCTTGGGTCACATATTAAATACATTGCGACACGTAATCACAAAAAAGTCTCATAATGTTTTAAGTAAATTTACGATTTTGTGTTGGGCTGCATTCATAGTTGTCTTGGGACATATGCGGTCCACAGGCCACAGGTTGGACACCCCTGCAAATCCAAAATATAAAACATTTGGTTGCATGGTGTTGTATATGAGCAAGGCGGTAGGTCATGAGAGCACTCACTGGTGATGAGAAAAATGATATCTTGTGGCCATGGCTACCAAGGAGAGAAGAGATGGAAGCTGTTTTTCTAGCAGAAGGAAAGAACGTGGTAGCATAGTTGGTTCTGGCAGGAAAAAGGGAGACATAGCAAAGGAATTAGGTATTACAATATCCACATTTTTGAAAATTATAGTCTGTGAGCTATATATCTTAAGTCATAATTAATCCAAACAGGGACTTTTGCCTTGGAATGGTTTTCTGGTATTTGGGAATGGTCTTGAGCAATATTCGGTACAACCAAATTGTAGAGCCTTGGAAGAAGCATTTGGACACCCCACCACGCTCCTTGAAGCTCACTTTCATGGGATTTGACCTAAAAACACTCTTTACACATTCACCTCTTAGTCATTTATGGGAGCACAAGCCAAGGCTGGTATACTTTTGTTCTGCCCATTTGGGACTATTCCAGGTGGTGAAAAGGGCCAGTGGAAGTGTGGCAGCAGTAAATTATTTCTGGTCCAAGTGCGGTTTTATGACTGCGTCTCTACGGAGCTCCATGCTCTCTCCTTTATCTTTGTCCTTCTCCTGGACAATTCCTCATGTAAGAGCTGTTAAAGGTCTAACACAGCCGAGCAGCATGCATGGAGAGACCGATTAGCAAAATGCAAAGATAAGTTATAGTCTGTAAAAAAATCACATTTCTTCCAATGACTAGTTTCTAACTGCACTCTATTTTAGGACCCATTACTATTCTTTGGCTACCATATCTTACTTTCTGTAATTTTCTTTTCGAACTGCTGTGGGATAAGTATGGGTCCTGGAAAAATAGTGATGTCAGTGATTTGACTTCCACTTCCCTGGAAGCCTCTCCCATATTTTTCAGTAGACTCTTTCCATTTTCTATTTGTTGCCCAATCTATATGAAAGTTTCTTCTCAGGAAAATAATCTGTCACCAATCATTCACACCTTGATGCAAATTTAGTCCAGTGTGTTACTTCTCCCTGGGGTGTATGCACTTTAAGATTTTTCCCTCTAAATATGCAAAAGCATTTTGCCTGTTTCTAGAGGAATTTAAGTTCTATTCACCAAGCAGTGGGATTGGTAGTTTACTAGGTAAAAGCCCTCCTTAAGATCCCTGATATTCCACCAGGCAGTTCTTTTGTGTAATGGTGTAAGATGGGCTCTTACCATAAACTATACTTGAGTTTCCATCTTGGATGCATCCCAAAAGCCTGAACTCACTCTGATTTAGGCTCCATGGAAACCAAGGAGTCCAGTATTTATCTCTGTAATGAGATAGAGGGTCCTGGAGAGAAGGATCTATAGAAAACTGGTTGGGTGTGGCCCATCTTCTTTGTTTATGATAGCCAGCCTCCAGAGTGCCCCCCAATGACACCTGCCTCTTGGAACTCACACTCACATTAGCTGGTTCTGTGTGACCAACAGAATGTGGTGGAAATGGAAGTCCATGACTCCTGAGGCTAAGACACAAAAGGCATTGCAGCTTCTACCTTAGTGTCAAGGTGTCTTAATCTCTCACTCTGGGGGAAGCTTTCTGCCATACTATTTGATGCACTCAAGCAGCTCCATGGACATATTCATGTGGAGAGCATCTGAGGTGCTCACCCCCAGCTTGAACTATCTTGGCAACCATGTGATTAAGCCACTTATGATGTAGCTCCTGCCCCAGCTAAGCCCTCAGATGACCGCAACCCTAGCTGACATTTGACAGCAACTGCGTGAGAGGCCCTAGGTAAAAACTTCAAGCTGAGTCCTATTCAAATTGGTGACCCACAGCAACCATGAATGGTGATAAATTATTGTTGTTGTGTTAAAACCACTAAGTTTTGGGGTAATTTGTTACTTAGCATAATCTCTTAACCTTCCAACACTTGTCACCTATAACCTGAATGTCTTGGTAGGAAATGCAACACATTTGCTCCCAAG
This sequence comes from Macrotus californicus, assembly GCA_007922815.1. NCBI lineage: Eukaryota > Metazoa > Chordata > Mammalia > Chiroptera > Phyllostomidae > Macrotus > Macrotus californicus. The sequence goes on from VMDR010005597.1 coordinate 8,460, forward strand.
TGAGTTACTTTTTTCTACCGCTATGGGATAGGGTGATTCATTTGATGGTAATTTGGCCAGATGAGATTTCTTATGAAGCAAGCTGACCGATACAGTATTTGTTTTGGAATATGAATAGCCTCTCTTTAGGTTCAAGGTATGGTTTATTTTGGTATGTCATGGAAAGTTTTTTGTAACTGATTATGAATATTTAGGATTTTGAAATATATATATATATATATTATTGATTATGCTATTACAGTTGTCCCAATTTTTTCTTCTCTTTATTCCCCTCTGTCCTGTACCTGCCTCCCACCATTATTCCCCCACCTTAGTTCATGTCCATGGGTCATACATATGAGTTCTTTGGCTTCTCCATTTCCCTTATTATTCTTAACTTCCCCCTGTCTATTTTGTACCTACCATTTATGCTTCCTACTCCCTATACCACTCTCCCCCAACCCTTCCCCACTGATAACCCTCCATGTGATCTTTATTTCTGTGAATCCTTTCCTGTTTGAATTGTTTGCTTAGTTTGTTTTTGTTTCTTGAGGTATGGTTGTTGATAGTTGTGAGTTTGTTGTCATTTTACTGTTTCTATTTTTGATCTTCTTTTTCTTGGATAAGTCCCTTTAACATTTCATATAATAAGGGCTTGGTGATGATGAACTCCTTTAACTTAACCTTATCTGGGAAGCACTTTAGCTGCTCTTCCATTCTAAATGATAGCTTTGCTGGATAGAGTAATTTTGGATGTAGGTCCTTGCCTTTCATGAATTTGAGTACTTCTTTCCAGCCCCTTCTTGCCTAAAAGGTTTCTTTTCAGAAATCAGTTAACAGTCTAATGGGAACTCCTTTGTAGGTAACTGCCTCCTTTCTTTTGCAGCTTTTAAGATTCTCGCCTTATCTTTAACCTTGGGTAATGTAATTATGATGTGTCTTGGTGTGGCTTCCTTAGGTCCAACTTCTTTTGGACTCTCTGGGCTTCCTGGACTTCCTGGAAATCTATTTCCTTTGCTAGATTGGAGAAGTTCTCCTTCATTATTTGTTCAAGTAAGTTTTCAATTTCTTGCTCTTCCTCTTCTCTTTCTGGCACCCCTATGATTCGGATGTTGGAATATTTAAAGTTGTCTTGGAGGTTCCTAAGCCTCTCCTCATTTTTTTGAATTCTTGTTTCCTCATCTGTTCTGGTTGAATGTTTCTTTCTTCCTTCTGCTTGAAACTGTTGATCTGAGTCCTGGTTTCCTTCCCTTCACTGTTGATTCCCTGTACATTTTCATTTATTTCACTTTTCATAGCCTTCACGTTTTCCTCCATTTTGCAACCATACTCAGCCATTTCTGTGAGTATCCTGATTACCAGTGTTTTGAACTGTGCATCTGATAAATTGGCTACCTCTTCATTGCTTAGTTGTATTTTTTTCTGGGTCTTTCATTTGTTCTTTCATTTGGTACATATTTTTTGTCTCAGCACACCTGTTACATAGTAAGAGCCGGAACCTTAGGTATTCACCAGGGTGGGGCAACCCATATTGCTGTGTTGTGTGTGCGGGAGGGGTCTGAGAGAGAACAATGCTACTTGTTCAGCTCTCAGCCAGCTTTCACTTACTTCTGCTACCCATAAGCAAATTGGGCCTTTCTGGTGCTAATTCCTGTGTTGGTGGTTTTGTGTACGTTCTAAGTCCCTGTGGGTTTCTCCAACGAATTCTCCTGTGAGGCTGGGAGTTTCTCCTGTTGTCTCAACCCCCACAGGTTTTTTCAGTGAGAGGTTTTGAGACTTCCGCTCAAGATGGAGGTTAGGTAGATACACTTTGCCTCCTCACACAACCAAAAGAAGGACAATAACAGATTTAAAATAAAAAAAAAATAACCAGAACTGCCAGAAAATCAAAATGTATGGAAGTCTAGCAACCAAGGAGTTAAAGAAGAAACATTCATCCAGACTGGTAGGAGGGGCAGAGATGGGCAGCTGGGGCGGAGAGGACTTGTGGCAAGGTGGCAGTTGGAGGACTGGGCACTGCGGTGGCTGGTGGAGCAGGTGGTCCCACATTTGCATGCAGATAAATAGGAGGAACAACTGGGGAGCAAGACACACTGTGCAATCCAAGGTTCCAGTGTGGGGAAATATTTAGGAATTTTTATGTGCCTTTCAGAATTTGGGAAGGTTCTACTATTGCTTGCTTTTATATTTCTATTTCTCCAGTGACTAGAATTTGTTTTGACCAAATTGTTGTTCAACCACTCTATTTCAACAAAATTGCTTTCAGCCAAATTGTTTTTGGCTAAGTCATCATGTGGTAATATTTTTAAAAATATCTTAGCTCCTATTGATCTATAAGACGTTAAAAAAACACATTCTGTAAATTCACATAAAACTTAAAAACTTTACATTAGAATGAATCAATGAAAGGGAATGTAATAGGCAGCCTCCGAGATGATCTTATTGATTCCTTGTATGAATTCATGTCCTTGTGTAATCCTCTCCTTGAATGTGGCCTGGACTGATTGAGCTGTTCCTACTGAATAGAATATGGCAGAAGCGTTGAAATATACTTGTAAGTTACATCCTTCTTTTATAACCTTTTAAAGTCATATAAAATTAGGTTAGAAAAAGGACCCATGGCTTCCATTTTGGGAACACTCTTTGGCTATTGTTCTGATGGCTCACCCTATGAAAAGCCAGCTGCCATGTTATGAGACATCCCTGGGAAGAGACTTCAATATAAAAATCATATAAAAAACAGGCTAGGATTGGAGAGAAGACTCAGTGGTTAGACTAGTAATTGCTCTTCTGTTTTAATAACAACTTAATCTCCACATCAGGTCTTCCTAAGGCCAGGCCTTCCTGAGGACAGGTTGGCAATCTTGGCATTTGCTGCATCCCATCCTGAACAGAGACTCTCACTGAGTTAGCAGACACTGGGCCTAGCAGAATCCTTGGTAGGAGGGATTGTGTCCTGCTAACAATCCCATGAATGAGCTTGAAAGCAGAGTCCCCAGAACCAAGCTTTCAGATGAGACCACAGCCCTGGCCTGTGACTGCAACCTCATAGGAGAATTTAGGCCAAGCAGATTCCTCTAAGCCAGACCTGGATTTCTGACCCAAAGAAACTGGAAAATAAAAATGTTCATTTTTTTAAGACTCTAAATTTTAGAGTCATCTGTTATACAGTAATATAAAACTAATAGAGGGACCAACAGAGTTGAATTCTCAATAGCAACCTAAAAGATTGATTTGCACTCTGCTTTATACTTTCTGCAAAGTCAAGACTTGTACCTGACCTTGTCTGATAATTCAGCAAATTGGCTGGCTAAGGTTCAGTACCAACGATTCCTTCTTCCTTCCTTCTCCTTCGCTGACCTAGTCACACCTTAACAGAACATCTGCCTCCTGCTACAAACCCACCTTTTCTCCCTCCATCCCCTACCTCCTTTCTTGTTTTTTTTTTTTTTTTTTGTTTTTTCAGAGTAGAGCAGGGATAAAGTGATTTGAGTTAAAGTGAGACATTAATGCCCCTGAACAGATGCACTTGGGAGTAATGTGACAGAATGTTTGGGAGAATGTGCTGGGGCCAGATTGTGGCTGATGATCACCCAAGATGGCATGCAGAAGCTGGTGGGGGGTGGGGGGTAGGGACCCAGGTGACAGCTGTTGTTTTTATGGCCTGGCTTTGATGACAATTTAGGAAGGGTCTGTTCTGCTCTTTTGGGGAGGGCAGCATTTAGGTTTATCCTTAGAATATAAAATCCTTCTGATTAGCTAACTTGAGACTGGTTCTCTTTCTTTCTCCAGAGTCACCTCTGCTCTTCACTTCTTGGGTCAAGGGCAGCAGTGGTTGCTAAGTGAACAACATTTATGCTTCTTCCACTGACTAAATCTTGAAGGAGGGGAAAATACCCTCTCAGCCAACACACCCAGGTTTCCTTTGCCAGTGTCAATATACTTCCATTTTCAGTTATTGCAAAAGTAAAAGGAGCACTCAACAGTAGTTGATAGGGATATTCAAAAGACACCTACAATGCAGAAACTCAGAAGGGCAGAGTTTATTAATGACACTGATACCCCTTGGTGGCAACTTAATCTCTAATCCATGACCTTATGACAGAGAAGCTCCTATTAAGGGATTACAGCAAGGATCAGTGAGATGGAAATTAATAAAAGTAAAATGGCTAACGACTGATCAGGTATCTCTCACTGGGCCAGCGTCCCAAGGACACTGTGTACAGAAGTAATCTCCTTAAGAAGGTGGACTTTTCACTTTCTCTGAATGCAGAGCTGTGTCAAACACTTTTGAATATGTCACAGGGCAGTGATGTTGCAGAGCTAGCTGTGTGAGGTCAGTGTATTCCCACCCCCCTCAGAACACCACACAACATTAGGCCTCTTGCATTCAGTAGGCCAATCAGCATCGGTCTGATTGAAAGACTGTCCTACAGGCTAAAGCAGGCAAGAGGCCTGTCTTTGCACACGAGATAGCTTCTGACTTAGTCTGTATTAATAGTTACTCTTCAGTTCTACCACCTGACCTATATGATGAGCACTGAGAACAAAATAGGCTAGAAGGGTGAGGCCAGCATAAAAGAGAGCAAGAAGCCAAGAAAAGGGACACATGGCAAGACCACAGTCCCAGAAAACTGCATTCCCTTCTGCTTTCTCTTCAGCTTCCTTTGAAGGGAAATTTCCCCTTAATACTTCCCTCTGAGTTCACAGTGGAAGAAAAGACACTGATCCCAAGCCCTATGAACTCTTTCCTATTTCCGTTCCTATCAAGGAGGAACTCGGTAAAAAGATGATACAGAAAGCAGGTGGTGATGGGAGAGAAGACTCAGTTGTTGGACTAGCATTTGTTTTTGTGTTTCAGTAACAACAAACTCCCCAAACCACAAGGCCAGGTTTTCCTGAGGCCAGGTGAACAGCCTTGGCGTTGGCTGGGTCCTGGCACAGGAGTTCTCACTGAGTTAGCAGACACCTGACCTAGCAGACTGTTTGATGTGAGGGGCAGATTAAAACACGGGGCTCCTGCTCAAAGGTCCCCTGTGTCTTCACCAGGAAAAAAACTACACTGACGCAAGGGGCACACAAAAATAATTGTCTCTGTGTAGAGCAGCGTTCTCAGATTTGCCATTAAACAGGATGATCAGATCTTTCAATGACATTCCTTTTAAGGTTGACAAAAACAATGAAGTTCTGACTAGGCTGTGATTGGTGCTGAAGAAAATAAGCGAACAATCAATGGACAAACAAGCAAAGCAAATGGAAGTGGTGTTGTGGCCTTAAAATAAAAGGACTTTCGTCGAGGCAAAAGGCCTGTATTCTACTTCACTGTACAATGGAAATAAATTTTAAGACACAAATGTATTTTTAAATTTCTATTAGCTACATTAAAAAATAAACAGGGTAAGTTAATTTTAACAACATATTTTATTTAACCTAATGTAATAAAAAGATAACATTTCAGCATGTAATCAATAAAAAATTATCGAGGTATTTTATGTTTTCCCACATTTAGTCTTTGAAATCCGCTGTGTACTCTATATTATGGCACATCTCAGTTTGGACTAGCCACATTTCATGTACTCAACAGCAACATGTGGCTAGTGGCTACCATATTGGTCAGTGCAGTTGCAGACCAGCTTGGATAGCTACATACTCACTCACATGCTATATGACCTTGACTAACCTACCTTCTCTTCTATGGCTCACTTTTGCATCCATAAAAGAAGAGGACTGATCTGTACCATTCTTTCTCTAACTTTCTTGCACACAATCTTACACAAAAGAGCAGTATCTATAAGAAATAATATGAATGGAAAGGGTTTAAGTAGTAATTGTTGGGCAGAAAATTACTACTTTCACTACTTGTTCATGAATTCCACAATTTTTAGAGTCCCTTTCAGATCTAGCATTCTCTTTAATGACTGACCACACTTCAGGTTTGCCCACATTTTTCCAACATTAGCCACACCTCAAATCTTGATCACATCTTCTGCAATCCTTATGCCAGTTGGTACTGAGAGAGAGAAAGAAAAGCAAGGAGGGAAATATGAAGGAGAAAACAGAAGTTAAAGAAGAGAGCAGAAAGAGAGAGGGGGAAAAAAAGCAGAAAACTTGGGAGAGAAGAAAGTAGTTTACACCTGCTTAGATATGGAGCCATGTTAATACCACAGGAAGAAAGGAGGGTTCTGCTCCACCTCATCCTGATCTTGTGATGCTTTCATGATCCCAGTCTACTGAGGACCACACAGCTGAAGCCTGTGTTTGTTGAAAGAGACATCCTCCTTAGGCAGTCACTTCTTCTGCCATTCTTCTTTTGAGTCAGTCAACAGACACATCCTGCTCTTTTGTTATAAGCGAGACCCTGTGCAAATGCTGGTGGTATACAGACATTTGTAAGGAGTCAGTCTACACAGACTATGCCATCGCTTCCCATCCCATCCCGTCCCATCCCATCCTGTCTAATCCCATCCCATCCCATCCCATCCCATCCCATCCCATCCCATCCCATCCCATCCATGAGAGTGTTTCCACTTGGGTGAACGTTGCAGTTATGACTGCAGGATCAGAAAGCAGTTTGCTGAACCAGGACTAGGACACATAATCATGGAGTCCCACAGAGACTATTAGTGTTCACCACCATCCTCGTGCTCCTCGGCATTGCCCAATTTCTCTTTCAGTGAGTTGGCATGTGACTAGTGTAGCCTATGGATTGTGAGAAATGATGCTTGTTACTTCAGCACTGAGATGGAGAGTATTTGATAGGCTTTTCCATATTCTCTTTTTCCCCCATCTGATCATTGAACAGTGCCTGGCCATGAAAGAGAGGCAGCCTGGGTCCCTGAGTTATGCTTAAAGGAGAGCCATCTGACCTGTATTGGAGTGTGACATCAGTAAGAAATAAGTCTTAGTTGTATAAAACCAAAGGGAGTTGGGTTTTTTTTCACAGTTGCTGGTGTTACTGTCCTGGTGGACACAGTGGCCCATGGCTGGTGAGTTTGTTCCTTTCTAAGGGACACATTGAACTTGGGTGGTAACCTGAGAATGACCATGGAAGCCAGGGCTATTACTTTATTGCCACTGCACTGAGTATTGTTAATAAATCCTATCCAATACCTATAGTGGACATTTTCTGTATTGAAGATCATGTTTCCTAGACTTTCTAAATGAACATGAGAGCCGTATTCATAGGCAGACAATCTGAGAGCCAGAATCCATATTTGGGGAGACTCTTTCATCAGTGGAAGAAATGGGATTTTTCCACTGGATCACATTTTTTAAAAGAAAAATGAAACATGTACCTTACATTTTTATTGTTCTTAATACTTTTCAAAGTGTATTTCTATTTACCACCTGAATTGACTCTTACTAGTATCTGTGGGACAAGCATGACAGGTGTTATCAATTTTAAGAGTGGGAGGAATTAAGGCTTGAAGATGCTAAGGGACATTTTCAAGGTCATACTGAGCACAGGACGACAAGGATCAGAAAGAAAGCGGTCTGAATTACTACTGTGCCCCTTCCCTTTAAGCAGCGTGCCTATTATGCTAATTAGGGTTTTCAGCAGTATATGTAAAATTATGTACCAACAATACCATTTAAACTTCAAATACAAATTATTTGTACTGTTAAACTATATCATGTATGTATTAATGAAAGCTTAAACTTCATTTATTGAGTAAATTTCAGCTTTCCACAGAGCTTTCATATTTATTACCTCGCTTAATCCCTGTAAAAACTCTGCAAGCAAGGCAGCAAAGTGATCACACCCACTTCATAGCCAAGGAAACTGAAGCCAGAGACGTTAAGGCCATGTCCAAAGTGGGCAGAGCCAGGATTGAAATCTATGTCTTTTCATTTCAAACCTAAAGCCCTTTCCCCTGTGACACATGCCTTAAGGCATATAATAAGAGAACATCAGTTACATGTGTAACAAAATAAATTTTAAAATACCGAATGAAATGAAATTAATTCCCTCAGCAAACTTTGCTGAATATCCACCAAGTGCCTGGTATGTTCCACAGCCTCTTGAATCTCGAGTGCCTGGTAGAGCTGAGCTTGGCCTGTCTCGTACCATTTGCCAGTTTGTGGCAGACTGATTCTGCCTTAGGAGGTGCCAGCTCTCCTCGAGGAGGTAATTTAAAGCCCATTTAGTTCAGGACCAATGGACCTTCCCTCAAAGGATGGAGAGCTGCTTTTCCTGTAAGGATGTGGAAGGACCTGTGGCTTTAGGTAACATGCTCAGGGAACACTAGTTAATAGCCTTCCAAGTTGTGGGCAGTGGGTGATTTTAAAGCCCCAGTTGTCCAGGGAGGGAGGAGAGCGCACACACTTCCCAAGACACCATAGCCTGGTGCCTCTCAGCTTCCTGCACATGGTACCTGTGTCTACAGGGACACCGACAGCGCTGCTCTAAGGCTGCCCCTTCACCTTCACCTTTACCTGTCTTACTGCACATTGCAAAATGCCCAAATCAACAACATTCAGTTACTCAGGAAAAACTAAATATATGCTACGCTGTGCTAACACACGGAGGTGTGCAAAAGAGCTAGTATTTGTTTTTTACAGGAACTTTCTAGAAACTCTTCTAGTAACACTTTCACCATAGGAAAAACTCAATATCAGAAATATGACCACCGAATTATTCATTCATTCAATGATTTTTTTTTAATGAGTGCTGATCGTGTGACAGGTACTCAGCTGACCACTTGGCATAGAGGTGGGGGTGAATGTTGACAGCGTTCCTGAGAATGAGGTTCATGTTTTGGGAGAAGCAAGCCTTTTTGTATCTTATGAGTCATACCTTACAGAAAGTCATCTATTCTGCTTTAGAGCAGGGCAGTCCTGCATGTAAGCGTGGGGGTTAGTGGCTTAGAAATCTGTTTTGCCTTCGCAGAACAAAATAAGTGCTTATTGACTCACTGACCACAACCTCACAGTTAGTTACACAAAGTCACATTAATCAGGTGCTTTAGTTTCTGTTCCATCTCTAGACAGTTCAAGATCAAACAGACGGGGAGAGTAAGTCAAGGACATTTGGGACCATAAGACATGGTTGTAAAGGACATCGCAAGTGAACAAAGTCTCATCCAACTTTGTCCCTTTTCCTAAATCAACTGGATGAGTTCCTTAACCCTCGCAAAGCCCCAGATTTCCAAGGTGATGAGCCTGAAGGTGGGTCTGCTCTTCATAGAATCTTGTTGGTTATGTTCTGCAGGCAAGGGGGCAGTCACTTGCCAGCAGCAATTTTTCATCATTTCCTCCCGGCGTGCAGCTCCGAGGCCTGCAGAAAGCTGTGCGTGACCCAGGCTTTTCTGTAAGTCAGCTAATGATCACCCAATCCACTGGAGAAAATTGATTGTGTCAAAGCTCATGAAGAGCTGCAGGCTGATCAATGTCTCACTGAAGTCAAGTTTCACATGGAAGTGCCCAAAGCTGGAATTAAATGTCAGGTACAATTTAGCACTGATGCCCCAGCAGAGCCTTTGGAGAGGGCTCATTCTGCACGTCAGATTAACCCCCCCACCCCATGGCGGGCTCCCCTGGCTAAGCGATCAGGGCCTGGCAAGCTGCCACACCACAAGTCTCTCACTAAGATCTGCAAAAGTGGGAACTTGGTGCTCAGGCTGCTCTGTGGCCGTGCATCCTGTCAAGGCTCGAAGGGAAATGTCTTGGGAGAGAAAGGAGAGAGGTGTTGGGTGTCAGGCCTGATTTAAACAAGGCCATGGCAGTGAGCGGGGAGTCAGAAAAGGCAACTTTCTGGAAAGAATCCTGTCAGAAAGAGAGGAAAGCTGAAGGGGAGCTGGAGGAGGCTGCTTCGTGCCATGTTGTGACCAGGCTTCAGGTCCTTTGTGATTTCGTTCTGCTTCACTTCTTGCATTAAAGCCCCGCGAGTGTTCTTCATGCCTCCCTCTCTAGTCAAAGCGCTGGTTTGCTCAAAGCCACACTCCACTCGGTATTCTTGCTTTCTTTTTCCTCTTGCCTCCTCTCTCCACATATCAATCCTAACGTCCTTCGATGCCCAGGTCAAGTGCTCTTCCCTTCATATCTTCCATTGATTCCTCCAGCTTTAAGGAGTTTCTCATCTCCTGAAATTCTACAGAAACTGACTCTATTAATCTTTTGCCCTTTTAATCTCCATTTCACATTGTAGCTATTTATTTATGCCTTTTATCTTCCCTATTAGGTCAAAGATGATTTGAGGATAGGATCCAGGTCTGATTTATTCCCCTGTTCCCCAAATTTCTACACAATATTTCAATTATTTCTAAAATATACATCATATGTTTTAACAATGGGTTTATAATGTTGAATTTGTAAATATTTCTTGTATAATTCTTCATTAGGGTCCCATCTTAGTTTGGGCTGTCGTAACAAAGTACCACGGACTGGGTGGCTGGGTGGCTTATAAACAGATTTTTATTTCTCACTGTGTGGAGGCTAGAAGGCCAAGGTCACAGTCCCAGAGTGGTCGGGTTCTGGTGAGGGCCACCTTCTAGGGTGCAGACAGCTGACTTCTATCCTCACATGGTGGAAAGAGTGAGCTAGCTCTCTGACCCCTTCTTATATGAGCACAAACTTCATTCTAATTACCTCCCAAAGGCCTCCCCACTCCAAATGCCATTTAATTGGGTTAGGGTTCGAATTTCTAGGGGATATATTCAGTCCATTCCGAGCCAGAATGCTAAGTTGCTCAACTGAAAGCAGCTGACTTACTGTGCTGGCGAAGCATTTTTCTCCACCTGTATGGCCAATATCTGGTTTCTAAATGAGAGACTTTGCTCTTTTTGATTACTTGGGGATGAGATGAGACTGCTCATTATCACAGGGTCTATTAAGAATCAATCTTGCATCTAATACATTCACAATATACCTTTCAGCTTCTTCTGGGGTCGTGTTCAGTTTCTCTGCCAACATAGTTAATGCTGATACACTGCTGAATGTAACCAAAAGTCTCAAATATGAGAGAAGTAGCATTTGCAAGGGAATCCTCAAAACCAGTCACCAAGGAGAAGTTGTCCACAAGTACCCATTCACATCTCCCTGGCCCTTTCAAACTATTCAACAAACTGAAATTGGGTCTTTATATGTGAAAGATTCTTACTGAGTAACTTTGACTAGGTCTTTTAGCACCTGTTTGCATTTTCCAACATCTTTGCTATGACTGCTATAGTCACACAGTGGAGAATATGCGCACACATGGTCTGAATTGTTTTAAGGTACTGTGGCTGCTAAAAGAAAAGATTAATATGCTATTAACTGCTTTTGGCTGATTGAAGAGAACAAAGGGACCAGAGAAGGAGCCATGTTCACTGCTGATGACACCAGAGTGAAGAAGGACAGCATTTTTATCTTTGGCCTCTTTTCATCATGTAAGGCCTTCCATGGCCACAGCAGGACTTCAGAGGCCTGTTTCCCTCAGAGGGAGCTCACAGAGCACTCCTGTCTCTTAGTGAAACAGTCTCTAAAAACGTAAACATATCCTGCTGCTCCTGAGTAATTGCCACACTCATATTGGAATTTTTTTACACCTGAGATGCTTTCTAAATATTTCTGCTTAAAAACCTATTCATCAGTGAGGTGGCCAAACAGTATCCAACCATCTCTGGTTGACTGCATTTACCTTGAAGCGTTTTGATTGCCAAACATCTTCACAACTGGCTCCATTTCTGCCTGAAGCTGTCTCAACTATGGTTTCCCCCTTCCCACCTCAAAGCATGAAGAGAGCATCAGAAAAAAGGTTTCTGTAAATGTCTATAGCAGAGTTCACCGTGTTATCGTCACGAATAAGATCTGATTTCTCTCATAATACTCATTTTTCATTATATGTCTTTCTCATGAAAAGAAACTCAATCGGTGCAGAGTCTAGATCCCAATTTAAATAATGGGTGATGGGAGAAGTCAGGTCCTGCTTTGACCTCTTGCCAAAAAAAAACAAATGGCCTGCCCTATTTGTATATTTAGTACTTCATGCAACCCCTTGCTCAAAAGTGGTGTTCAATCAGTGTTTGATTGATGCTTGAATGATGCATGATTGTAAATTTCCAAAGTTCTGTTCCTCAACATACGGGATCAGTCATGACTTCGCTAGGACTAGGTTGGCCCAAATCTGAAGATGTTTCTGCAGATCAGCAAAGGCAACTCCTTGCCCCCATCCCACACAAACACCTCATTCATAAGCAGCAGTCACGGCAGGAAAAAAGCCCCCCCTGGAACGATGAGCTGTTGGAGTAGCTCAGCTATACTTGTACCTAGTTAGCGGTTCACATATATCCCACAGCACAGAAGAGTCAGTACAAGCTGATTTTCCTGGCATTAATCAGTATAAACTATTTGCATTTGAGTTAGATTATTGTCAGACTAAAACTTCGAACAATGAAAGAAAAGGAAGAAGAGGTGGAAAACAAATGAAAGACAAGAAGATGAAAGAAAAGACTATTATGGGACCAACGGTCACACCAAATACTGAAGTTGGGATTTGGGCTTGCTGGGTGGCCTCCGGCAAGTTCTGGAACCTCCCTGGGGAGTTTTCTTTTTTACAAATTGACAACAATAACCCCCCCTCGAGGCTTTTTGTGAAGACTAACTTAGCTAATACAAAATGTCTAGCCAGTGCCTGGCCCCTGATATACATACTCATGTGTTCAATAAGTAAGTTTTGGATATGGTTATACATGCGTGTTCATGGCCATTTATCTTTCAATTCTAAGGAGAATACAATTTTTAGTAATTTCATGGGTAAACTTTCATGATCTTAGAAATAGGAAACGACCAATTTGTGTGAATGAGCCCAAGAAAGGATTTCCATTGCACATAACAACAATAAACATTTATTTGTACTTACTAGGTATCTCCAGGGATATGTCTAAGTATTTATATGCATAATTTTATTTAACCTTTTGCTGTGACACCAAGAGGTAGGTGCTATTATTACTAAGCCAATCTCCCAGCTGAGGAAAGTGAAGTTGAGAGCGACATTACTTGTCTGAGTCAGCAAGTAGGTCTGGAAAGGAGATGCAATGATTTCTAACCACAACGCCTGATCTCTTATAAAAGAAGCTCAACTTAAGCTTCCTAAGCTTAAAATTAAGACTCTTAGACAGTTTACAAAGTAATTGAATATAATTCTTATTTGGTCCTTCCAGCAACCATTTTAGAGATTAGCCAACTCTTAAAGATCCATCATTCAGGAAAATACCGTATTTTGAGGTGTATAATGAGCACCCACGTTTCTGTGTGCATTACACATGGGGTGATTTTAGCCATGTTATATATATAACCATTACACCCGTGTGTAACGTGCATCTTTATTTTTCCCTCAAAAATTTGGGCAAAAAAGTGCACATTATATATGACAAAATACGGTAATACCTAGAGAAGCCGAGACCTGCTCACGGTAGCAGCACAGCTGGGACGTGGCAGACCTGAATACAGCAAACTCAGAACTGGCTCCAGCACTGGGGCTCTTTTTCTTGCCCCACAGTTGATTCATGGGCTTTAGAAAATGCCCTAACTTGGAACTGATGTTGAGGCCTGAAGCTCATCTTCAGTTACATTAACGGAACAAAACACTCTTCTCTGGGAAGCACTGTTGCTCTGTGTGAAACCAGCGGACCCAGCGCTGATCAAAATGAACGATGCTGGTTTAGTAAAACTGGAGGTGTGACTCGAAGGTCAGGAGGCTGGTTTTGCACGTTGGCATGTGTGCGTGACTTACAAAAAGATGGTTACAAAATGCCTTGAAAAACAGCAGCATTTGGGGGTTGATCAAGGCTGCTGGCAGGGAAGTAAATATGTCCCAAGGTAGTTTTTCAGAGTGGACCATACACATCAGGAGTGGCCTTAGGAACTCGAAAGCCATATGGGGTGAAAGAAAAGTTACAAAGTGTAGGAGAAAGGAGAAGGCAGATTGCCCTTGAGCGGTGTACAAGCAAGGTGGGAAGGCTGGAAAAGGTAAGAAGGTACACATTTTCACCATTCCACTTGGATTCCCTAGGTTAGTACTTTTTGCTGGTTTTCTCCCATGAGCACATCATGGGTTCTGATCGCGGGTCATTAAACTGTGGTTCCTCGATTGCTGTCTCAGGTTTGGGATTAGAGGAGACAGGTGTGGAGAGATGTCAGCTCTGGGAAGCAGCCCTCTGCCCTGGATTCTAATCACCACAGACAATTGCTGTAGATGCCTTCTCCCTTTCCTGTGGGCCCTGCTGGCAAGCCTGCTTCCTGAAGCCATTTATGTGGGACCACATGCTGACAAAGAGCCTGCAGGAATTCTCTGTGAAAATGTGCAGTTGTTACTTCTTTAGTTCAAGCTTACTATTCCTTAAAAGTTTTCATTGTGAATAAATTACGATCTAAGTCTGTAAACCTAGAACATTATCAGTGGCTGGAAAGCTCCATCTATGCCCTTCCCTGATCACACTCTGGAGACAGTCACTATCCTCAATTCTGTGTCAATATTTTATTGCTTTTTACATAACTTTATCACCTACATATGGATCCCTACGAGACAGATTCTTTAGCTTTGCCTGTTTCCCAATTTGATGTGAATTGCATCATACTGTGTATATTCTTTGTGACTTGCTTCTCTCCCTCTAACGTTTTTGCTTTGAGACTCAGCCCTGTTAACGCTGTGGGTAACTTACTCCCATTATTAGATAGTGCTCAGTTTTGTGAATGCACCACAATTTATTTATCCATTCTATTTTTATAGATTTCGTTTTCTTCCTTTATGTCATGATGAACAAGGCTGCTTTGGACATTTGTATATGTCTTGGTATACAACCTCTCTAGGCTGTGCATTTCTAGTCACAATGTATAACCATGTATAGATTCTCTAGGTAATGCCAAACTCACTCAAAGTGGTTCCATCAACTTATGCTCCCTCTGCTAATGAACGAGGCTTACTTTACAGCCTGGCCGCCTCTTGGTCCTTTTAATTATTCAAGGTTTCATTAGTTTAGTGAGCGCAACATGTTAGATGTGACTGTGGTGTTTCAATTTGCATCTTCTTCTGACGACTAATGAGGTTGAGTATCTTTTCATGTGCTTAAAAGACATTTGTATTTTCTATTATAGGAAATTTTGATTCATGTTCTTTTACCTATTCTTTTTTTAAAGATTTAATTGATTTTTAGAGAGAGGGCAACGGAGGGAGGAAGAGAGGGAAAGAAACACCCATGTGCGAGAGAAACATGGGATCGGTTACCTCTCACATGCCTCCAAATGAGGGCCCGGCCCACAGCCCAGGCGTGTGCCCCTGACTGGGAATCAAACCAGCGACCTTTCAGTTCACAGGCTGGAGCTCAATCCACTGAGCCACATGAGCCAGGGTTCTTTTACCTGTTTTTAATGAGTTGATCATCTTTTTCTATTCTTCAAATACTCTTGACACATATATAATCCACTTTATGTTCTGTAAACATTGTTTTCCACCAAAACATCCTAGTTTTCAGCTGTATTTATACACTAACATCCAAAACAATGAGTATCTTGCTCCGGCCTAAATGAGTTCTGACCAAACACTAGCTTTTTCTGATCTGCCACCCGATTTACCACATCGTCTTTACCCAGTCATCCATGGAAGGACACTTAGGTAGTCTCCATGTCTTGGCTACCATGAATAATGCAGCAGTGAACATATTTTTATTCCTTTATTTGCTCAATACATTTTATTGGCACTTAGCATGAGCAAGAAACTGCTAATCCCTGTGTCACCTAGAAAGGTACAAGGTTCGGTCTTACCTAGAGCTTGGGCTCTCTCGGCAGCACCAGTACTAACCTCCCTGCCTCCTGTCTCTTACCTCTCTAATTCAAGGTAGACGCAGCTCCAGATGACTCTTCCTAGAGTGCGAAATTTGCATCGTGTCATTTTCAGCTCAAAAAGCTTTTATAAAGGCCTTTTCCTTCCCAAATAAAGTTTGGCACAGAGAATGAGTACCAGGCAGGAGAGAAGAGCAGGCCACTCTCAACGCACCATTTCTGGGGGCTTTGGGAGCCACTGAAAAGCTGTAAACCAGGGAATGATTTCGTGAGATTTAGATTTTAAAACATACGCCATTCTCTGGCAGCAGGATAAAGAATGGATTCAAGGGAAACACGAAGATGGAGAAAGGGAGACCTGTTAGGATCCTGTTCTGACTTCCCAGTGAGAGACGAGGGAGGTGGGACTGAAGCAGGGGCAGGGGACACACAGGGGGAGTGAGCAAACAGAGAGACATACAGGAAGGAGGCTGAGAGGGCGTGGTTAGGGTTCAGATGCAAAAGGATAATGAAAATGAGAAGTGGGGGATGACTCCCAAAGCCACCCTCTCTCAGAGCTTTTCTTCTAAGTGGGAAGGTAGGATTTGCGACACAAGAAATAGTATAGGAAAAAAAAGAGTAACAGGTGCATATTATCAACACATTTTTGTAATTAAGAGAAGCAATTTTGGGGACTTCTTCAACCCATAGCATCTCCTTAAAGACACTTTTCTGTGTCCAGCTATGCAGAGGAGGATAAGAGGTTTAAATCTGTAAAATTTAATTCCTGCCTCTCCAAATATCTGTGAAAATATGCATACCTTAATGGAGTAGACCGTGCCCTATTTATTTGGGATCCCTCATGGTACCTCATTCATGAACTTAACTGGCTACAAACAAAAGGGGCTCCAGCATTCTAAATTACAAAAGTGCCATAGAGTTTAATATTTTTATTTGGTCAAATGCACTAGGTCGTTCATGACTCTTTTATTTAAGTGTAGGTATCACGACTACCTATGCCAATAAACTTGAAGCAAAGCTAAGTACCAAATATGGTTTGGGAACCTAGCACATGTCAAACAAGAACTGTATGATTTCACTCAGATGTGGGATGTAAAACAGAAAGCAGCAAATGAACAACCAAAACAATCTCATAGGCACAGAAGAGAGCATGGTGGTTACCACAGGGGAAGACGGTAGGAAGAGGGTAAAGAGGGTCAGATATACGGTGACAGAAGATTAGACTTTAGGAGGTGAGCAGATATTGCAATATGCAGGTGATTGTACACTGAAACTTATATAATGTTATTAACCAATGTCACCCCAATAAATCTAATTTAAAAAGACAGATAAAGCAAAGCTACGTAAGAGCTGGTATTTAGATGTGAGGCAGTACAATAATGACACGTGGTTCTTGTTCATCTCGATAAAGAGAGAGATCGCCTCTGGGACCAATCAGGGTTTGCTCTGGGACAGCTAGATATTAAAGGCCTGCCTTCCGGGTTGCTAAGCCTGACTCTATTAAAATGTAGTGTCAGCATCTCCTGTCTCCAACCACTAGCTCCACTACAAAGATGCACGGACCCAAGCTGGGGGAGTGCGCCCACTTCATTTTACGACTGGTGAGGTAAGAACCAATCATAGCCAGCGTGTCCTGAGCACTTTTTGTGCCAGGCACAGTTTTATGCATTTTAATGTATTTATTGCATTTAATCCTCACTACAATGCTATGAGAAACACACAATTGCTTTACCCATTTGACAAGTGGAGAAACCGGGGTACATAAAGGTTCAGTGTTTCTCCTAAGGTTGCAGAGTTAAGGTTTGCATTAGGTAGTCTGACTGCAGCCTCACTTGCAACCTTAATGCTGGAAGAGTGGTGGTTAAAAAGTGCATGAAGCCACAGAGCTTCCTGTGAAGAAGCTTTTAAATCATTAACTGTCTCTCCTTTACTCTTGTTTTCCAGCCCAGCCGTTCACCATGTGATTTCTTGTGTCTTGTTCTTTTTCGCCTCTGGGCTTTCACGCACTTTGCTTGGCTGGATTGTAAGAACCTGCCGTTTCCTCCTAGTTATTTCATGATCAAGTTCTCCAAGAAATCTCTTCAGACTAGCCCCTTGTCATTCTGACCCTTTACCCGTTCTTTCCCCAGGGCTTTGTGGAAGTAGGGTTAGCAAGCTGGTAAGGTCACCTGGCTTTAGTGCCAGACGATACTGTGTTTAGATCACGTTTGTCATTTACTGACTGTGACAATAAGCAAAATATTTAAGCTCTAAACATCAGTTTCATAATTTGTAAAGTGGAAATATTGTTTACCTTGCCGTTTTCTGTGAATTTAAATGAGATGAGGTATGTTTAGAGCCCAGCACATAGCGAAAGCTCCCCCTGTGACCCATATGTTCATTTCACTGGTTCAAAAAAATGTTTCTTGGGCCCTCCTAGAGGAGGGTAATACTAGACACAACAGAGGGACACTCCCGAACACAGGAGGGCTATGTCTTCTGCAGGCTGGGGCACTTCTCCCTAGATACTGCTTGAATAAACTTGAAGATAATTTCCTTCTTGAACCTCCACTCTCTGATTCCATGAAGGGAAAAAAAACCTAGGTAGTTTTGTTGAACAGAGTTGTGTATTTTTTAAGATCAAATAAAACATTAAATACAAAAAATAGCAGTTTTCCAATTCTTCAGTCTTGACTCTAATCACTTTCTGTTTTGTTTTGTTTTTTACCGGTATTTACTTCCATATTTAAAAATAACATAATACTTATACTGCTGTTAGTTTATTAATAGAATATATGACCAATTGACTCCCTACGGTAAATGGGATGGAGGTCTTTTTTATACCTCTTCTACCTTCTTCCCTCCCATTTTTCCATCATAGTAACATCACATTTTTTGGTTAAATCAGCATTTAACATCATGTTATTATGACATTCTAAGTATTATTTACTGCAGAGCCAGGTAGTGTACTGAGTTATATTTTCTTTTTATGCAAAGCTTTGATTTCCTGGAGTTAATGGATGCTTTTTAAAAAACAAAGTTTTAATTTTGTTATAATTTTAGACTTCCAGAAAGGTTGCAAAGAAAGTTAGGAGTATTTCTACATACCTTTCACCTAGTTTCCACTAATACCATTTTATTTTATCGTGGTGCATTGTCAGAGCTAAAAACCAACATTGGCATATTGCTATTCAGTGCACTTCAGATTTTATTAGGATTTCACGTGGGTTTCCACTAGTGTCTTCCTTTCAGTCCCAGAATCCCACCCAGAGTGCTACACTGCATTTAGCTGTCGTGTCTCCTTTTTGTCACCTGGTCTGTTAGTGTCTCAGCCTTTCCTTGCTTTTCATGACCTCGACCGTTTTGAGGCGTATTGGTCACGTGTTTTGTGATGTGTTCTGCAATACAGGTTTGTTTAGTGTTTTTATGATTAGATTTGGGTTATGAGTTTTTGGGAAGAACAGACACCGAGATGCGGTGCCCCCCTCCATCAATCGTATCAGTAGAGAAGAGCTGGCAACGTGAATTATCGCAGGCATTGCTAACCTTGATTACCTGGTCGAGGTAGTGTTACCAGTATTTTTCAGTGAGAGTTACTGTCTCTGCTCTCTACATTCTATCCTCTGGAAGTGAATCACAAAGTTCGGCTCACACTCAAGGAGGAGCATAACTAAGCTTCATCTCTTGGAACAGAGAGCGGTATCTAGGGAAGTTATTTGGACTTGTTCCGTAAAGAACATTCGTCTCTTTTCACTTATTTATTCAATCATGCATTTATATCAGTGTGAATTTGTGGATATTTACTTTATACTTTGGATTATAATCCTATGCTAGGTTATTTATTTTGTTGTTCAAGTTGTTCCAGCTTTGGCCACCGGGGGTTCTTTAAGGGTGACTCTTGCACCCCTTCAATGTGCTCCAATTCACATATTTTTGAGTATGCCCCTACTTTGACGTGCTGCAGTCCTTACTGTTTCCTGAGTACTTCTCTACTTTCTGGCACCATAAAACGCTCCAGTCTCATTTTGTATTCTCTCTTCTTGTCCCTAAAATCAGCTGTTTCTCCAAGGGTTCTGGTTCCTTTCATTGGGGAGTGTTGTTTAGGAATCACGATTTAATTGTGGATTGTTTTATTTTTTACTTGCTTGGTTTTTCTATGTGTCTATCACTAATTTCCCCCAAGTTGTTCCAACAGGTTTGCCAACTGCCTTTTAATTTTATTTACAAAAGCTCAGACAATCATGTAAGCTGTCAGCTCCATTTCCTCTTGGACACCAATCCCCCAGAGTCATCTGTCCTGTTGATCCCACTCACCTTCAGCCAGGCCTGCTTCACTGCTGTCTTCCTGGAATTTCCTCCTCTGTCCAAACAGGACTTCTCTTTGTCATTAAATTATAATAGAACTCCTATCTCCTGCATCCTAAATCTCACACCTTTATTTGCTGAATGGAATCCTTGGTAGATAGCTATAAAAGAGAAGAAGGAGATAAAAATCTTGACCTGCTGGTTAAAAAATGTGTTGGTTTTATCCTCACACCAGATGGACAGATTGGTTGTGCATCTCAATGTCTGGGCATTCATTCCATGGTCCATTTTTCTCTGTCTCAAGCAGGCTCTGTTGGGTTATCTGAAATCATTCTGACTTCTTATTGTATATCTTGTCGGTTTATTCTCTCTTGCAATGCCTCTGAATTTTCCTTATTATATGCCTTTTTCACTCACAGTACTTTTTCCCACCCATGATAAAGCACAAGATAAAGAGTTCTAATCTGGAGGCTCGTGTCTTTCTGTTCTTCCCCCCTTCCCCTCATTTTCTAACTTCTGTGTCTTTGGAAATACTGTTAGTTGAATGTTGCTCCTGAATTGGTTAATTTTCACTTATCTTCTATTGTGTTTTATTTTGATTTATGGTTTCTCCTATTTTCTGAGATTTTGAAAATCTTACTTTCCAGTACTTTTCTGAACTGTTATATGAACTCTCTTAAAATTTTTTTCAATAATTCTCTCTCTCTCTTTCTTTCTCCCATTGCTCACTCATTTCCCCTTTTCATGGCATCCTGTTTTTGTTTAACAAATGCCTAATCCTTTCTTTCTGAGGGTATTGATGGTCAGGTATCATTCTCCCATCACACTAGATGGGAGTCCAAGTTGAAAATCACTTTCTCTCAGAAATTTTAAGGCATTATCCATCCTTTTATAACTTCAATGATTATTGTTGAGAAGTCTGATATCATTCTGATTTTCATTGCTTTGTATATTGTCTGAATTTCTCCTCTCCACCAGACTCCTTTCTTTATCCCCAGTATTCTGAAATTTCATAATTATGCACAAGTATAATATATATATTTATTCATATATATTTATATATCCTCACCCAAGAACTTTTTTTAAAGAGAGAGACATCAGTGTGAGAAAGAAACATCAATTGGTTGCCTTCTGCACGTGCCCTGACCAGGATCAAACCTGCAACTTAGGTATGTGTCCTGACAGGGAATGAAACCATCACTTTTTGGGGTACAGGACACTCCAACCAACTGAGCCACACTGGCCAAGGCTATGCCCTTTTCTTTCATAGTACAAGACACACGTTAATGTTTTGATCTGAATACATATTCTATCAGTGGGTGTGAAAAATAATAATTCCTAACATTTATTGAGTGCCAATTAGGAGCTGGACCCTTTGTTAAAGTGTAACTTTTCACTAATACCCCAAGCAATCTTTTGAGGTAGATAATATTATTATTATTTTAAAGGAGGCAAGTGAGGCACAAAAAGCTAGGTAACATGCCAAAGGCAAAGTAAGAGAGGAAGATAAGAGCACTCTGATCATAATGATGTGATGCCTATAGTGACTATCAGGTTCCCAGTACTGTCTCCTAGTCTTGGAAGCTATCATCGCATCAAGATGAGTTTTTAGATCTTTATTATGATGTGTGGATTTCACACCTTAATTTTCAGATATTAATCTTAATGTTCATACCCTGGCAAATGGTGTGTGGGTGGGAATAGGACAATTAAATTTGATGCAGATATCAATGAAAAATCAGTTCACCTTTAGGGAAAAATAGTAAATAATGAATTTGTTACTAAAAAAAAAGATTAGGCTGAATCTCCTTGGTCCCAGGAAGCCTGCTGGCACCGAGAGCAGTAGCTGCGGAGACGAAGGGGCGGAGACAGGCTCTCACCATTGTCTTGCTTCCTAGGCGAGCCCTCTATTTTAAGTGCCGTTCATAGCTACGCAGAAAAATCGGGCCAGTAACAAAGCCAACTGGATGTTTGGTGACTTTGTTCAGGGATGCTGGCATATGTGAGCAAATTCATCTTTGAGGACACAATCTTGTTAGGTATCAAAGATACTGCAGAGTAGGGGAGCCAGGAAGAAGATTGAAAAGAGAACCAGTTCAGTCAAGTGTGATGTCTTCTTAATAAATTGTCATCCAACTGGAGTGACTGGACTTCCTGAGCAAAGCTTTTTGAACACAAGTCAAAAATTACTAGGGAGTTAATGGCACTTCTTTAGAATAACCTTCTGAATTATCCAAAATAAGCATTTACACGCAGGCACTTAATTCTGAGTAATTAATGTCTGTCTGTATAACCCAGCTGCTTAATAAACTGGAGTGTGGCAAGGGCACACTGAGTCACTGGAGAACCCCAGAGGGCTGGCTGTGAAAGAGCCCCTCCACTCGCCAGGGCTTTCAGTAATAGTTGGAATATTTTTATAGGTACATCAGCTTAAAGGCACATTGGGTCTATGCTAGGTTTTGGGTACACTATCATACTGCAGATACAAAGGCATCTACAGATTAATTGTGACAGTCAATGTCTACATCCTCTGTGGGCAAGCATTTTAAAAGTATAATTCTCTGCAGTAAATTAGCTGTAAACTGAGAGATATGTTTGGCTTCAAAACCAAAATCATCAAGTAGATTATCTTTGATGCTTCCCTTTGTAGACCTTTTCTCTCCCTTTTAAATCATCGTCTGGCACAGTCCATAGCTCCCAGTAGTTTCAATCCTGATCTTGGTCCCTATCAAAAGGAAGGCTTTAATAGTTTACCAATAATAATCACTGAATTAGTATTATGCCATTACATTCTGCCCAATAGTATTTGCATTTAAGAAGAAGCTTTGCAGGAAAGGAATCCAAAGGAATGATGTATGGTGGACTCCTGGGCATAATATTCATTTATGGAACATTAATTGATACTCTGCTATGTGTCAAATGCTGGGGAAACAAAGATTAATAAGACATGGCTCCAACCTTTAATACTGTAACTGTTTAGCAGGGGAGACAGAAACATAAAAAAATAATTGTGTAGTAAATATGATCAGTTTTAGTCATAGAAACAAGATAAAAAGTTGATTTATTACATCTGGAGCAGAGCTAAGGCAAGTAGAAGAAATCACAAGAGGCTTCATGGAGACTGTGACATTTGAGTTAAATAACCTATGGTGATTGGCCCTGGCTGGTGTAGCTCAGTTGATTGGAGTGTAGTCCCATAACCAAAGCATTGTGGGTTTTATTCCTGTTCAGGGCACATGCCTTGGTTGTGTGTTCATTCCCTGTCTGGGAGCATATAATCCTGGGTCTGGACGTATCCGGGAAGCAGCCGATTGATGTTTCCCTCACATCCATGTTTTTTTGTCTCCCAATCTCTCTCCCTTCCTCTCTCTATAAAAGCAATGAAAAAAATATCCTCAGGTGAGGATAAGAAAATTTAACAAAAATAATCTATGGTAATAATAATGGGGGAATTTTAAGCACCCAACACATTTAACGGGTAAAGCTGATTATTTTCTAAAAGGTGAAAGAATTTTGGGCTTTAGGACTCCCTTGGACATTGTTGAGTCATATTGGGCAGATGAGCCCTTTACTTTGCTGGCCCTGAAGCAGGACCAAGAGCAGCAAAACCTGAAACTGACAGCCGCGCCAGAAACGACAAAGAGCAGGAGGTGTTTTACTTAGCTCTTGCTAAGGGAAATAGTAATGTCCATAACGTTAAAAAAATGTTGGGAAGGCTACTCCACGCCCTCATAAGTCCAGATTTATTAAGTGCACTAAAATGGTGCTGCCAAAAGGAAATAACTGGAGAATTTTCTGGAGCCAAAGCGGGCAGAATATGCAGTGATGAGAAGTTGGAAAGTAGCATTATCATTTTCCAGAGTGGATTTCACTTTGTTCCACTTCAACCAACGGCCACCGTGGTCCAACACAAAATTTAAAACAAGACCATAGCAAGTCTTTGTTCCAAATGAGAAGATGGAAAATAACAAATACAAAAGAAGTAAGAAATCCTTCTGCAAGCATACTTGGCAGGAAAGGGTGTGAGGGCAGGGCAGGGAAAAGGTGGAAGAGTAGAGAAGGAGAGGTACTGAAACCAGAGGCTTTTAACATTTTATACTGAGGCTTCGTGTGATGGTTGAGTTCACTGTTGAAATACACGATGGTCAATCATTCCTTACATCAAAATTGTTTACTTGGCTAACTACTTGGTAATCTGAAGCTCCCCTCCTGTGTCTGAGGCAGCCCTCAGTAGAAATGAAGAGATGCTAGTAGGTGAAAGGCAGGTACACCGGTATGAATTTGAACTTCTTTGCTTGTGACAGTAGACTGTGTCTGTAGAACAGCAAATGTGGAATCTAAAATGGTCTATCTATTGTTTTTCCTAAACAGATATATATATATATCTGCTTCATGGTGAACCATAAGCCCCTTAACCTTTCTTTATTCTTTTTGTTTATTTGCATCATAATTTCAAATGGACTGTCTTTGAGTTCACCGAGTCTTTTTTTCTGTGCTCTAGTCTGTTGTTGAACCCCTATATTGAATTTTTTTTTTTAAGTTGTTATTATGGTATTCTTCAGATCTATGATTTTAGTTTGGTACTTTTTAATGTATTGTAACTGTTGAAATTTTCACTTTGTTTATGCATTGTTCTGAGCTTGTTGAACATTTTTATGATGGTTATTCTGAGTTTTCTGTCAAGTAATTCACATATCTCTGTTTTGTTGGGATTAGTTTCTGGAATTTTATGCTTTTCCTTTGTTTGGTTTATGTTTCCCAGTTACATTCTTGAGTCTGTATTGCTACCTATTCTTTAGAGAAAAACTGCCACCTTTTCTAGTCTTCATGCATTGGCCATGTACAGAAGACCTTCACCAAGGAACCTGGCCAGAGCCTCTGTGGGCCTCTCAAGCCTTCAGGCTAGCCCAAACTGCCATCAGTGTTCTTAGTGGCTCCCAGACATCTAGATTATGCCTATGAAGGGTTCTGTCAGGGCTGTACACTGGACTGGTTGGGAGGGGCTTTTGAGGGTGCTTTTGTTCTAGTTTAAACCACCTTCTTTGACCTCAGTGGCTCTAGAATATGCTGGATCCCATCAGTGATCCAAGAGAGAAGTTACTACCCCTTGGGCAACACCCAGAAAAGTTTGAATGTTTGATATGCCATCTAACATTTTCCAGGAAAAAGCTGGGAGCTGGGGGTTTCCCCGATCATATGGCCCTATGCTTGGAAGAGGGATTATGGTAAAAGGATGTCTCCAATTCTCCCCACCAGTTTTGATGTCGCTGGCTTCACATATGCCTGGAGTACAGGAGCCAGTCAACTAATTTCTCAGTTTCTCACAAAGGGAATTGGTCCATGTATTGCTGTTGAATCAGTGTGTCCATGAGGGGAAGGAGAGTCCAGAGCTTCCTATTCTGTCATCTTGCTGATATCATTCTCAATGGGGTTTTTAATGAAGGCATTGATATAATTGAAGAGATGATTTCTAAATATTTACCTGGCATGAGCTTTAGGGGCTTGCTAACAACCATACTGCTGTCAATGAGCCACAGCTAGGTGTGTGCACCAGAAAGTTCAGTTCTTTTCATTAAGATGAGGTCATAGAAAGTAGCTCGGTTTCATTGGTGTTGGTGTGTACTAATCATTAGGGATGTATTGTGCAATGCATTTTTACTTCTTCCTTTCTTCCTCCATCCATCCATCCAATCAACAATGATCTCAAAGAAATTAATACTTTTCTATGTGTCCAGAGCTACAAGTTCTATTCGCTTCAGTTCCTAAATCATGTAAAATGCATGTATGATTTCCAGGAATTTATGAACATCGATAAATAGTAACTAATTAATATGATCAAGCTTGATGGCAAAATCAGGTGTTCCAGTTAAAAGTTTTCTTGACCTGAACAACTCAAGTTAACCAAATAATGAATAGACCAAACCTTGGGTTTTTGCTATGGAGACTCTAGCTATAGCAAACAAAATGAAGTAGAAAGAATTAAGGCTATTCAGTCCAAAATTCACTTTTTAAAAGAAAAAGTAGGATTTAAAAATGTTTGGAGTGGTGAGTATTGTGGACAGACTAAACTTAGACAAATTAGTAATATTTAGTAATTATTCACAGAATAATTATTTAATTCTTCATTCAGTTTTCCACATGTAGACAGTATGAATAATAAAATGCTTATTTAGAGGATATACAAGTTTTTAACATATATGATTTTCTATCTGCGGAAATAGTCACATCCCATAATGGTTACTTGGTCCTTAATGGGTAAATGATCCCAGAATGCCTCCTCACACCCATCTTCCAGAAAACTCCATAAGTATGGTCAAGATTTGCTTCTAAACTGTCCCAGGGTCAGGCCTTGGACCTTTTCTATTTTCTACCAACATCCTGAGTGATCTTATCCAGTCTCAGAGTTTACACACCTGCTGTATGCTGATTACTCCAAGATTTATATCTACACCTAGCTGTCTAAAAGGCATTTCGACTATGACAAGTTCAGCTGGTTTTCTTCTTGAACCTCGTGTTTCCATCCAATTGGTCAGTCCTAAAATGTTGTCATCCTTGTCTCCTCTCTTTCCATCCTACTCTCAATACAGTAGCAAATTCTCTCAGCTCTATTTTTAGATTCTGCCCAGAATTTTTACCACTTACTATCACTTCCACTGTTACCATTCTAGTTTAAGCCATTATCATATCTTGCCCCGCTTATTGCAATCCTGTCCCTAATTGGTCTCTATGCTTCAGCCCTGGACCCCCTACAGTCTTTTTCAATTCAGTAGCTAGATTGAGTTGCCCACATGAATAACGGCAGGCTTCTCATTCTTTAGCATAATGTTCTTGCTCTGCAGAGGCTACCCACCAAGCTTAGTTCTGGTTGACACATTAGGCCTGGACTGGTGTGGCTCTGTGCCCAGGCAATCTGGTTTTATTCACTAACAGCAGCTTATAGTTTCATTTGTACCATTAGAGAAAAATGTTTGGAACGTCCCAAACAGCATAATACCATAGCATATTTTCAAAGGACTGCGGAATTCCTTTTGGAGTCTTCCATATGTGCCCAGCTAGGATTTAATGACACTTGGTCCATTTCATTGAGGCTAGGCTATGGACTGGCTGGATAATTTCAAGAGGCTAAGCATTTTTGCTCAATGACTGTGTTCACTTAGCATGCATTTGAATATTGTAATTCTATATTAGCTCGTATCTTAGATCTGTGACATACAATTATTAAAACTGTTTTTCTGACCACAACAACCTATGCTTGGAAGTTGTCTTGATTTATCTCAGGAGACGTAAGATTGCATTTGCTTCTCGTACATCTTAATAAACTATATAAATGCCAAATGCAATGTGCTATCCCACTACACGTACCCAGCTGTGTGACTGCATGCCATTAACTGGGGGAATACATCTGTCTCCTTCACACGGAACACGAACATTTTCCTCCTTAGTTTCCATAGCTCCTCGAGGTGTGGTGTCAGTTGCAGGACATGTAATCTGACAGAAGAATGAATATCAATCAATCAAATATTTATTGAGTGCTTACTACGTGAAAGGCACTGTGCTAAGCTGGGTTTAAGCAGAGTATTAAGAGGAATTGGAGGAAAAATGTTCTCTTTTTTTTTTTTTTTTTTTCTCAGAAACTCTCAGTAGCTCAATGTCAGGCAGAGGGGAAAACTGCATAGAATAATACTTTTCCAGATTGTGAAAAATTGTGAATTAGGTGTTCTCACCCCCTTGTTTTAGCTCATTTCTCTCCCTTGCTTTCTCCTCTTTTCCTGTTTGCCCTGGCTATTCATACTCTTCCCCCTGTAACCACACTGCCTGGTACCTGCATTATTTCCTTCAGCTGCACTTCGGCTATCTTGGTGCCCCACAGCACTTACCCAAATGTCCCACTTTGTTAATGCCATCCCATTGGGGTACAACCTGCTCCCCTGGTCTATATCAATAACAATGCCATTTACTTCCCTGATTTACCAAGGACATTTACATTTTAATAGGTATCCTCTACATGACAACATTTACTTTAAAAAAAGTAAAAACTCTAATGATGACATTAAAACATTCTGGCAGACTAGGGCAGGGAGATTTTTTAGGTGAGTATATATTTCTGGAATCCTTCAAATCACACTTCTGTCGGCAGCCACCTATTTTGTTCAGAGGTATAATTAACCGTATTCACTACTCATTTACTTTTTTCCCCCCATGGATTCAATTTAAAAGAAACTCGCAACTGCTTAAATTACTTAATTTCCCTTTCACATTTTCATTTAGCAGGTTGTTGAAAAGAAAGGAAAAAAAAAAAAACCCTTTGCATTTTAAACTCCGAGACTCCAAGAACCCCAGAGTTCCTTTTATTATTCTTCACACACTGGCAATTCATTTGTTGATGTGCAGGTGCTTGTGCTTTTAGATTTTCAACAATTGCATCTGCATTTCCCAAATCAGGAGTTTTCAAGTGAAGATCATGCTCAAAGAGTGAGGGGACTCTAAGGTGGGTTTTAAAACTATTGTGTTCTGTTGATAAAATGATTATAATTTTAGGAAAAGGAAAAAAAAAAAGACAGTAAACCTAGGTGAGCTACATGACAGATGCGGGGTGAAGAGCCACACAGAAAGCATCCCTGACTGCAGCAGACCTTCAGTGGGGAAGCCTTCCTGAAATGCCTGTGCAGATCTGTCTCCACCTACAACCCATGGGTGATGATCGATAGAAGCTGTATGCAGAGTGTGAGTATGGGAGGTGGGCAACTGTGCTCTTCTGGTTGTGAAGGGAAATCCCAAGCTACAGAAGGAGGCAAAGACAGCCTGGCACACAGGAATTGATCATGTCCTATCTAAAAAAATAAAGAAAGCACAGCATTCCAAGTTTTGTTGGAGGTGGAAAATATTGAACTTTCAAAGAATGCTCTGAGGCCTCGAAAGCTCAAAGAAATCCGGAAGCTGAGGACAATGTCAGGGGTATAAGAAAAGCTTTCCCTGCGACAAGGCAAAGGAAGAGTTAAAAGTTAATAAGAAATTGAGAGTAGAAAATAGGAACATGACTGGACTGTATTTTTTTCCACTCTTCCATCCTCATGGTCTTTTATGTATAATCTTTTTAAGTCATTTGAATAATAATCATTGATTTTATGGAAGAAACACTATGTATTGGATTTTGTGCATCTTCTCCTTTTCTGGGCCACCCACTGCTGCAATGTTGGACCTAGACTCCCGCTAATGACAAAATTTTCCCCTATGTGGCTACAGAATTAGAGGAATAGTAACATAAGAGCTAGCACAACACATTCGTAGGTTCTCTTTGCAGATCTAACTAGTAAAAGATAGTAACTTAAAATCCCAGAACACTGCTAGAGCCAGTGTTGCTGAGGGGCACATTTCAGACATAAATTTGAAAATTTTAGAACATCTTAGTCAGAAAAACAGCCAGGCATCCTGGTGTTTGTGGGTTCACAGATCCCTGGCACGGACAGTATTTGTCCCATTGTGGAGCAGTCAGAGCTAATGTCATGCAGATTAACAAATGTGTTTTCCATTCCCCTGTAACAGTCCTCCAGACCACAGGCTCAGACCCAGGTCAGAAACCAAGGCAACTGGCTCAGAGGCATCCTATACTCCAGGGAGAGGAGCTGTCTGTTCTTGTGGTTGAGCAGTTAAAGGAACTTTCTCCCACATGACAGAAGAGCCAACTCCACCAGACTGAAGGCTACCTGTGATAGTTCACCTTAGGTGCTTTTTGGTTCTAATTGAGTGAATTTTTATACTCTTTTGTCAGCAACCTAAATAAGTCCTCTAGCTTCACCTCTAGAATTCATTTTCTCTATAGTGCTACTTATAATTTCCTCAAATATATGTTAATTATTTTTCTGAGAAGTGTCTTCCCCCAAAGAAAGTGTAGAAAAACATTTGTGTCATACAGTTATCTGAATTAATGAATGTGATAAAGTAGGCAATGTTCCAGGCACAGGTCTTAGAATATGGCAGGCACGCAAATATTGGAACGAAAATAGTTCCTTCCCTATCCTTCAACTCATGTTTCCCCTATTTCCCAAGATAATCCTATTTTTTATTAGCTCTTCATAAGTAAAATAAACATACCATTTGATAGCCCATTAAAGTAAACAATCAACCAGAAATGAATGATAAAACCGTAGACCAGGGTTTCTCAATTTTATTACTGTTGACATTTTATGCTTGATAATTCTTCATTGTGGGGCATTGTAGGATGTTTAGCAGCATCCCTGGCCTCTACCCACTAGATGCCAGTAGCACCTCCCTGGTTATGACATCCAAAAGTATCTCTAGACATTACCAAATGTCCCCTGGGGGGAGCAAAACAGTCGTTGGTTAAAACACTGCTTTAGACCAACTGAATTCATCATAACCATATCAGAGATCTCCCTGATCTCTGCTTTTGGAGAAAAAAAAAGCAAATAACTAAAGAAAGAAACAAACACCAAGCTTTTGATTAAAACAGTAAGAGTAACTTCTGGTCAAGTTGGCCTCCTCCCACAACCACATCAAAATTACAACTAAACTATAGAGCAACCATCATTCAGAACTGCCTGAAATTTGGCTGAATGAAAGTCCTACAACTAAGGAATTAAAGAAGTCACAACGAGACTGATAGGAAGGGTGGAGAATCAGAATAGGATGATCCCACGTGTGGCAGATAAAAATTGGGAGGGATATCTCAACTGCAGAGGTATCCCCCAGAGGAGCAAGGAGTCCCAGCCCCACACCAGGACCCCCAGCCCAGAGTTTCAGTGCCAGGAAAAGAAGTCTCCATAACTTCTTGTTGTAAAAACCACTGGGCATTGTGGCTGAGTAAGATGGAGACTTCTGGGGTCCCAGACAGTTCCTCTTAAAGGGCCTGCACACAGACTTACAGACTCCCTCTGAGCTCCTGCACTGGGGCAGCAGCTTAAAAGCCACCAGAGACAGTGAAGAACTGAAGTGTCCAGCATCAGGGTGTGAGTTGGGGGCGGGGTGTGGCTTTCTCCCTGATCAATGTGCTGGCAAAAGCCTTTGTTGCTCTGATGAGCCCTCCTCACCCACCACAGGGCCACCAGGTGGGTGTCATATGTGAGATTCCATCAACCTTGCTCACCCTGGTGATTCCCTGAGGCACCACCCCACCCACCCTTAGGACCTATCTAAGCTGTTTCAAGTGGCTTTTGCATACAAATGGCCTATCTTGGCTCATGCTTCAGATTTTCCTAAAATCTCTCAAACAAGCAGTACCTGGCTTGAGCAAGCCCCATATCCCTCACTAAGTGGCCCCAGGCATGGCACTAGCAGCAGCTTGCTTTGGTTCACAGCTTGGCCTCAACTGGGCACCTACAAGCCCAGCAGAAATAGCAACCATCTGCAGATCACTTTGTAGCTCATGCTGGGTTGCCCTGGACAGAACACAGGTGGCAGCTGACCTTGGCTTGCACCACCCAACAGGCCCCAGAGCAAGTGCACCCAGTGGACAGCTTCAGACCATGTTGAAGCACCACCACCCAACCACCTCCACAAATAACACACTAAAGGGGTGGATTATATGGGCACCGGATGTCTGCTGAAATAAGTCCTATTCTGTGGGGTGGGCTCCTGCATAGCTGAATGCCCATGGTGGTCAGAGGTTGGTGGTCGGTGGTCTTAGCCAGTCTTTGCAGCTCACTGGCCTATGGGTAAGTCCCTCCCATTGCCATACCAATAGCTATCAAGGCTCAACTGCAACATGATGGTGTACACAGCCCACACCAGGGGTGCACCTCAAGTGCCCAGCTTGTGTCATCAGGGAGAATGTGTACTGGACTCTATAGCACATCTACTGTATCAGGCCACTCTACCAAGCCTAGGGGATGTAGCAGCTCTATGTAACACATAGAAACAAACGCAGGGAGGTTGGCAATATGAGGGTACAAAGACATGTGACCGAAATGAAAGAACAGAACAAAATTCCAGAAGAAGAACTAAAAAAAATAAAGACAAGCAATCTATTAGATGCACAGTTCAACGGATAGGAAACATAAAAATTAAGATGGGAAACATAAAAAAGAACCAGTTAGAAATGAAGAATACATTAACTGAAATGAAGAATACATGCCAAGTAATCTAATCAAATCAAAGATTTGAAGATCAGGAAGCAAAAAACATGCAATCACAACAGCAAAATGAAAAAAAATTAAAAAATAGTATAAGAATAATGTAAGGAGCCTCTAAACAACTTCAAGGGTACCAATATTCACATCACAGGGGTGCAGGAAAGAGAAGAGGGAGAGCAAGAAATTGAAAACCTATTTGAAAAAATAATGACAGAAAACTTCCCTAACTTGGTGAAGAAAATAGACAGACAAGTCCAGGAAGTACAGAGACTCCCAAACATGAACCCAAAGAGGCCCACACCAAGACACATCATATTTAAAACGCCAAAGGTTAAAGACAAAGAGAGAATCTTAAAAGCAGCAAAAGAAAAGCAGTTATTTACCTACAAAGGAGTTCCCATAAGACTGTCATTTGATTTCTCAACAGAAACTTTGCCAGCCAGCAGAGACTAGCAAGAAATATTCAAAGTGATGAAAAGCAAGGACCTACAACCAAGTTTACTCTACCCAGCAAAGCTATCATTTATGATCGAAGGACAGATAAAGAGCTTCCCATACACTTAAAGAAAAAGCTAAAGGAGTTCACCATCACCAAACCAGTATTATATGAAATGTTAAAAGGTCTTCTTTAAGAAAAGGAAGAAAAAAGATAAAAAATATGAACAATAAAGTGGCAATAAACACACACCTATCAACAATTGAATCTAAAAAACAAAATCAATGAACAAGCAGAACAGAAACAGACTCGTAGATACAGAGAACATTTTGACAGCTTCCAGATTGGAGGGAGGTGTGAGGATGGGTGAAAAAAGTGAAGGGATAAAGAAGTACAAGTTGACATTTACGAACAGTCATGGGGATGTAAAGGACAGCACAGGGAATATAGTCAATAATATTATAATAGCTATGTATGGTGTCAGATGGGTATGAGATTTATTGGGATGATCACTTAGTAAATTATATCATGTCTAATCACTGGGGTGTACACCTGAAACTAATAAAACAATGCATGTCAACTGTAATTGAAAGATAAAAAAGATTTAAAATTTAAAAACCCAGTAATAGAAACATTGCCAGATAGTTACATTTCCAGGGGATCCCATTCATGATGTGACTGACGCTCTGAAGCCAGTTTTCAAAGGGAATGGTGTCCCCTGGGCTTTGGCCACACTGGGGCCCTCAGAGGATGACTTGAGATCAGGACATGAGCAGCCCAGTTCTTCACACCTTCCACCCAGAGTCCTGGCAATGAGAAAAAGTGGGACACCACATTTCCCGACAGCAGGAAAACTCCATTATGTTCACCATGTTCTGTGGAAAATCACAGGAAATCATTTCCAAAAATATAGATGAGAATTACAAGGGTTTTCTGGATAGTTTTCAGTTTACCAGTTAGTACTCTTTAAATAGAATGACTCATGCCCTGAATACGCCATTTATTTGAGAGAGTGGTTACTGTCTCAGTAATAATTGTTCTCCTACACGGTTTTGGCAACCCATGGATATAAATCCTGCTTTTGGAATGGGACAGTTCATTGATTGACATTTGTTCCAGGATAAATTACCATCTGATAAAACCCACAATTCCAAATCCCATCAGGAGTTTCAGATACATCTGTTTGCAATTATCCTATCATTTGCTAGTTATTTCTTCTGATGGTTCACAGCTCTCTATATCCTCTGTATGTGTTAAAAGCCAATGGCCTTCTCCTTAGCTCAGATATTCCTCCTCCTCTTTAACTAGGCCCATTCCTGGCACCCACATAAGCCTCTTTTATACCTTAAGCTTCTGAGTCAGTGGTCGAATTAACATTCAAACAGTCCTCAATTTTGTGCAATCTACAACTCTGAGGTAGTAGGCATCTTCTTTTTGACACTGAACGTGCCACCTACCTTATTGTCATTTTTCCAAGTACCTACAGATGCTGAGGTTATAAAGATTTCCAAAACTACACAGGTGTGATGCAAGATTATTATTATTTTTGTTATTCATTACTTAAAAATCCAGGTTTTATTGTGTGCAGTCGTATGCAGGTCAAGACCCAGTGCCTTGATCTCGTCTCCCCTGCACAAATCCTTTCCTTCATTTTTTAACAGCGCTGCAGGCAAAAGGCTTTTAATTGTATTCACACTGCTCGTACCCCCTGAGAACATCCAGAGGTTTGTCCTAGGGAGACAATCAGTCATTTCACATTGGTGAAATCCAGATGGGCTGGAAGATAGCAGCGGTATGGTGGGGAAGTTGGGTTCTACTGATGGATGATGAATGTGAAGAGAGGAATTAAGCTTCTTACTAGATGTTGAGACCATATAGTTACATGGAATGTTCAAGCTGAGTTGTGGTGTGTGCACATTGTGATCCTCGCAGCTCTCATACTGTCTGGCTTCTGTTCTGACCATTACTGAGCCAGATCTCCTTTGCATTTGTAAAAACCAATATATAGTTTTCTTTAAAAAATGCTTTGTGCTCCTTAATGGACTCCAAACATATTGAAAGGCAACAAAGACACTGCCAAAGCTACTTCTCTGACATCAGAGAACATCCTGCTTTTCTTTGAAATCAACATCATCACATCATTATCTTCATAAGGCAGATACTTATTGCATGGTTAGTATTTGTGGGGCGCTGTCTTAGCTAGCTTAGTGATAGGGCTCCTCATGGACTTGCCATTATGCTGTGAAGCAAATTTTAATTCTTTTTTTATTTTTATTTTTTATTTTTAATTACTTTATTGTTGTTCAATTACAGTTTAAAATTTTAATTCTTTATGCCCTCTTTCAAGGTGTTATGTTAGAGTACCCCTGATCTGTAATCTCCTCTTCTCCCATCCTTTCTCTTAGCTAATTTTAGGCAAATTGTTCAATAGTCCTTCACCATCCTAATCCTGCTTTGAACTCTTTCATCCTTTAACTTTCCCATTGCCAGGACTAATTTATTTTTCCATTTTTTCTTCCAAGTAACTCCTGAGTAACGCTCCACAAGGAGATTCTGTGAGCCATACACAAGAAGCTTATATGACTCTCACGGTGTCACCCTCGAAGAGTGTGCAGAAGAGTGAGGACACCCAAATGTTTGTGTTCTTGAAGGTCTCATGTGACCTGTAAGATTCAACAGGGCAACAAAATATTCTTGCTGAACACTGTTCTGGAGTGATGGCGTTTTAAAGCTATGCATCCAAGTGGCAGAGTATGTCAATGACCAACTTGATTTCCACCTAAACATGTAGTAAGGAAATGATGCCTTCATTCTACTGGAAGCAAAGTGCAGGCTCAATAGAATTATAATACACACTAGTTAGTTCCTCTTTGCATCCAGTGTTTGCTTAGTTTTCATGTATTATACTGATGTTTATGCATTTTTTTTATTTTGTTAATTCTCTAAAAGACAAGAACTATGGTTGTTTGCTTACTTTGTTCTTCCCAACACAGGGTCATAGATAGATGGCTAGACAGAGAGACAGACAGACAAAGTGTTTTGTCGATGATGCTCTTTGACTGAACGATCCTCTCTTATTGTAGTGTTTACTATTGCTCATGTTTGCCTGCCATCTTTTGTTTCTGATTTCTGTAAATACTTTGCCCATTTAATTTATTCAACAAACATTTTGGCCAAGGGATTTAAAACTCTGAATCCTGACTTTGGCCACTGTCTCCTTCCTGTGAGGTCTCTCAGGGATATACACAGAAGACATATGGAGCTACTGCTAATCTCATGAGGGTATAAAGAGAACCCTGAGAGGAGTGGCTTAGGTGGTTGTGCATCATCTAGCAAAGTGAAGCATTGCCAGTTCAATTCCCAGTCAAGGCACATGCCTGGGTTGCAGGTGTGGTCCCTGGTCAGGGCGTGAACGAGAGACAACCAATTGACGTTTCTCTCTCGCATCGATGTTTCTCTCCCTCTCTTTCTCCTTCCCTTCCCCTCTTTCTAAAACATAAATAAATAAATAAATAAATAAAATCTTTTTTAAAAAGGGTATATATAGCGAGGACAGAAGCATTAAGTGTGAATTTGTGAACCAGAAATCATGAATCCCATGGTGACAATTCCAATGTGGTTTTGTATGACCATAACCCCAAAACAATTTACGTTTACTGTGACTCTCCTACTTGGTGCTTCTCACCATTCTCCTACAAAAGAAAAAGTATGAGGCGAGTTCTTTAAACTCTTTGGGCCTCAGTCTCCTCATCTGTAAAATGGAGATATGACAGCACCTATCTCATAGGGTCATTGTGAAAATTGAATGAGTTAATATATGTAAGGTGTTTAGCTTAGTATGTTGTTTATAGTAAGTGCCAAATATCAAGTGTGTGTTATTATTATCAGAAGTGCCTCCCAGTAAATGGTAAGTATTAAACAAAGCAATATCTTTAATGGTCATAAGTGTTTTTTACCTTTAAAAGAGGCCTCTGGCAATTGAATTACAATTCTAAAGAAAGTACAGATCTCTTTAACGGTTTAGGAGGAAAGTCTTTTTTATTTGTTATGGCCAATAGTATAGAAATGCCGGGAATATTTTCCAGCAATTTTTGCCTAATGAGTACAAATTGCGGTAAATGTAACAGAAGTCGAAAACATTAACTATAGTTGTGATGCAGGAAACAACCTTAAAAATGGACCATGGAAAAATTGTATTGCGAAAATTTAAACACAGAGAGTCTCTGTAGTTGAATTGTTGTGTCACACAGCAAAACCTGCAGAGATACTTGGAAGAACAGTTATTACCATAAGTTATTTAAACATGACCGGTGGAAAACTTAGTTACAGGATGAGGAAGAAACAGTATGTAACACTTTTATACTAGTATTTGCATAACAATTTCCCTCAAGTAGAATTACTCTGTGCTGTAGCTACTGAGTGGACCGTTGTCCCCTTCTGAGTCTCTTTACCACGGCTTCTCTTGGGTTTTGGGAGAGCTGACAAACTACGTGTCCAAAGATGGAGAGACGATGTGCAATGCTAAGTGGAGAAGAGAGAAAGTCAGGAACAGACATGCCCTAGGCACAGCAGGGTTAGTGAATAGGACCTGCAAGTTTGTCTCTTAATTTTCTAAAGGAAGGAGGTCAGGGTAAGTATGAGACTGACGGGGTGACCTGAGCATTCCTCTTGCAGCTGAATTTTAGGGAATTGCTGAGGTAAGATGAAAAATGTACTCACTTATGAGGCAGAATTACATACATTTCTATCCTGGTTCTGCCTGTGAGTGGACGTGTGACCCTGGATACAGCCACTCCTGTCCCAGGTGGGTTCTCCAGAAGCAAACTCCGAGACATGTATTCAGGTACAAGTGACCTATTACAATGGTGCTCCTTGGATAAGGCCAGAAAGGAGTTGGAAGAGCAGGATAGGAAAAGGGGAAAAGCCAAGCAAGTCAGGAGAAGTCCCTGCCTCAGCCTGACCCCCAGGAATCTGGGGTTGAACCTCACTGAAGAGTTTGCCTGGAGGCTTTGCCCCCATATTTTATACCCTCACAGCAGGTAGTTCTTGGCTGTCCTGGGTTGGGTTGGGGGGTTGGGTAGTGAGAAACTTAATCAGTCTCCTCCAGCTCTCTGTAAAAGGCAAGGGCTCCAGTGTCCAAGAGCAGTCCCCTAGAGCCCAAGGACAAACTGTTAACTACTAAGCAAAATGAAATCACTCCAGTGGGGTGGCAGCCGGGTCTGCCCCAAGTCTCTCCCCGGGGCCTCAGGACTCCATCTATATCATCAAGTGGTAGAACCTGATGATCTCTTAGGTAGCATGATTATGTGATTATAAATTCTGTGGCTCTAAGATTACTTTTTAACTACTTTGGGAATACTATTTAAATTGCAGCATAACTATGCAGCTTTAACAAAATGAAAAAGAATTACAGTCTGGCAGAAAAGCAAAGGTGATACCATGAACTGGCCAGATTGCTGTTGGCCAGCATGGAAAGGCACGGATCCTCAGAGGGAAGGGTGCCACACACGGGAGGACCCAGGCTGCAAAAGAGCCAAGAGCCGAGCAGCTGCTAGAAGATGCCACTCCGTATACTGGGTTCAGAGCTGGTTATGGAACGCTGAATGGAAACCGCTCAGCCTTTGTGACCACTGCGGCAGCTGCTCAGGCCAGCTGATGACAGTGTTTTGTTCTCTCTCGCCTAGAACAAGGCGGACCCGGTTTCTATAAGAGTTACTAGGCTGTTGGACTAGCCCACCCTCCTCCTTTATCAGCGTGCACCAAGCCTGCCTGGTGGCGTGGGGCCCTGTAGCCATTGACACCCACCTTCCACCAGGATCTACCCCTGCCTTCTTCCATGCAGCGCAGGATGGGAAGTGGGGAGAAAGCTTGTATGCACTTAACCCGCGTTTCTTTAGTCTGAGATGAACATATTTGTTTATCCACGATTGAAGTCCTAATCAAAAATCCAGGTTAGAGGACTATAGACCAGTCACTTCATTGAGCTTCAGTTTTCTTATGTTATGGAGGATAACATTAGCATCTTATCTCATATGCTTGTGAACACTGCCTGATATACTGTCTATATACAACTTACCATGGGCTTGGCCACACAATTTACAACAGCCAAGTGCTGGAAGCAACCTGAGTGCCTAACAGTAAATGAGTGGCTCGAAAAATTGTGTACATTTACACAATGGAATACTATGCAGCAGAAAGAAAAAAGGAGCTCCTACCTTTCCTGACAGCATGGATGGATCTGGAGAGCATTATGCTAAGTGAAGTGAGCCAGGCGGTGAGGGACAAATACCATATGATGTCACCTATAAGTGGAACCTAATCGACAAAACAAACAAGCAGGCAAAATATGTCTGGAGGTATTGAAATAAAGAACAAACTGACAGTAACCAGAGGGGAGGGGGGAGGGGATAATGGGAGGAAGAAGGGGAAGGGTCATCAAGGAACATGTATAAAGGACACAGGGACAAAGCCAAAGGAGGGTAGGACTGAGGGTGGGAGGTTGGGGTGGGTGGGGCAGGGGAAGGTGGTGGTGGGAAAATGGAGACAACTGCACTTAAACAACCATAAATAAAAAAAGAGAAAACCATGAAATAAGATAAATGGCTTACATAAAGTACTATGAAAAGCTTAAAGCCAATATATTAGTTGTTTCACTAAGTAGAAACAGACTGAATCCTTTATTGAAAGACAGACAATCTGCCCTGGCAGGGTGGCTCAGTTGGTTAGAGCACCATCCGGATGTATCAAGGTTGCAGGTCTGATTCCTGGTCAGGGCACATACAGGAAATGGCTAATAAATGCAGAAATAAGTGGAACAAAAAATCTCTGTCTGTCTGTTTGTCTGTCTGTCTCTCTCTCTCTTTCTCCTCACTCTCTCCCCCTTTCCCTTCCTCTCTTTCTTTAAAATCAATTTTAAAAAAGATAGAGATAATATGTTTCGGTTAAGAAACAAAACCTATTACAAGTTATTTGTAAGGAACAACTTAAAGTGATAAAGCGAGTTTTAAAATTAAAGAGTAAAGACAGCAGGTACATGAAAACAAAAAGAAAGCACGAGTGATAGTATGAACATCATACAAGATAAGGTAAAAGGCACAGCAGGATAAGAAGAGGCATACATAATGTTAAGAAGTGCATGTTTTTGAACATGTCTACCAGTAAAAAAATCCATGTGCACCAAACCAGATTGGAGCTAAATTCGCAGAGCAAAATAAAATACAAGAAAATTTTGAAAAATTTAACTTGTACTGAGATACATTTCTACCTTATTTCACAACTGATGAATCTAGTTGTCAAAAATTACCAAGGACATAGAAGACTCCAATCACATCATTGCACACACACACAGTCTCAATCTAATAGACAGTGTTACATCCAGTGATTTAGGATGAGAGTATGTCTCTGTACATGTCAGTGATTCTCTAGCTTTTTGGTCTCAGTACACCTTTGCATTCTTAAATATTACTGTGGTCCCCAAATAGCTTTTGTGTGTAAGAGTTAGAACACACTGGTTATATGTGGGTATATATTAGAACAGGTGGGTAATAATGTATCTGTATTTGCCATATCAGTCATTAAAACAGATAATTTAATTTATTTTAAATAGTAAGTCAATACATGTTAGTAAATATTTTATAAGAATAACTATATTTTGTAAAACAAAGTAAAGAGTGACAATGTTTTGCATTTTCCAAATCTTTTTAATGTCTGGGTTGGTAAAAGAGAAATGTATTCTCATATTCTGCTCCTGCACTAAATCTGTAATGTGTTGTTTTTAGTTGAGGTATGTGAGAAAAATCCAGCCTCATATAAAGAGCCTCATATGTAGCTGGAGAGGGAAGAGTGTTTTAACAGGCTTTTCAGACAACTGTGGATATTCTTCTTTAACACTATATCAAAACTTGATAAGCGGTATGTTCTTAAACGTTAGTAGCAACGTGGAATCTGAAACTATATTATTAAACCTTTCATACTCAGTGACACTAAACTCCACTGATCTCTTCTCGTGTGTTTTGAAGGGATCTTTTACCCATGTATGGTTTTGTAATGTCATGCATTATCAATCCAGAAAATAGTGGTTGACAAAATCATTTGACATTATCAGAAAACTAGGTTCATTAGTACCATTAAGGATTTCATCAGAAAAGTCTTTAAGGATTAAGAAGGGGGTCCAGCTCAAAATTCTATTTTTGTTTAAAAGTTGTATTTTATCCTTAACAAACTATAGAAATGATCCCTGAAAGTACAGTCTTTGTATTTTATCTTTAGCAAGAAACATTGTGGACTCTTGTCCTGGGTGTGTGTGAGCGTGTGTCCTAGTTGAGCGCGCATCTCATCCCCAGGTGACACCCCTCCAGACGGCCGTCTCACCCTCACTGGTAGCAGAAGTGTTTTTGCACATTTCGTCACACTGAATATTGAAAAGATGTGCTCAAGGGTCAAGTTTGTTAGATTAATTGTTTCTGCTGCTCCATCAGGATATCGGTAAGTGAAACAGCGCTGTCGCTCTATTGCAGGTGAGCTGTCAGGGAACGTGACTACGGGCACCGCCCAGGGCTCTGCCTTGATCCGTGCAGGGCAACTTCACCCACCATTTCTCTAGCACATCAGTGCAAATCCCAGCGAAATGAAAATGCAAACAATGTCTTAGCGTTGTCATGGAAACAGTTTTTACCTGTGGTCTTCTTGAGAGGCCCTAGGAACCCCTAGGGATTACAAGACCGTATTTTGGGAATTGGTTATTCTATAAATTACATATGATACATAAATACACAGATTTTACACATATATACCTATATATGATACATGCTATTTATATCAGGGACTTCATTTCCTTTCATCCCGTTGCTCTACCATCTCCCAGGGCACCATCATTACATGATCTCAGCCGAGATTCCATAGTTTCCCCCTGGCATACAGGGGAAATGAAACATAGAAGAGGCATGCCCACTTCGCAAGGCCCAGGCCTGGATGTTTGTAATGTAACCCAGAAGGGAAATTCTAGACAATATTGACCTTGTGGGAGAGAGGTGACAAAAGTCACGGAAATGTGAGCGTGTGCTGAGCTCCTGCCTTACTGAGAAGGAGATACAGAGAGTGATGAATTTGGGGAACATTACATTTGAATCTCGGGTTGAAGACCATCTCTGCAGAGATAAATAGAACACAATAAAGTTTAAATCATTAGGAAAACAAGTGTCGTTCACTTCATTAGAAAGCAATGAAGAGAAAGAACAAACAAAGTCTTGGATACAGAATATGTAAAGTGAGATAATGGCAATATAATAGTAATTGTAATGAATTTAGATCTTCAACAGGCTAAACGCAACAATTGAAAGATAGAGACTCTTAGTTTGAATTGAAAATCTCAAAAAAAAATACCACTCAATGTCCAAAAGATTGAACTGACAGAGAGAGAGAAACTGAAAAGCAAAACAGAACAAAAATAAGAAATAACAGAAGAGTATTAACCAAAAGAAGAAAGTGTTCTAGCCACCTTCCTAAGTGATGACCAGCAGTCAGTGAAAAAGGTTACGAAGATGAAAGAAGTCACG
>VMDR010005598.1:0-50551 GCA_007922815.1 Macrotus californicus
ACAGGAATGTAGTGAGGACTTGAATGCAAAAATGTGGATAAAGCTCTTAGAACAGTGCCTAGAATATAGTAAATGTTTAGTAATGTTTAATGTTTGCTATTATTACTGAACAGTGATATATATACATATATAAAATAATATTATATATTAATAATTACATGCACATATAATATATCATTAATATAACATTATGTATTATATTAATAATTATATACACATATATTATTAATACAGTGGCATGATATATACACATATAATAATATATAATATATGATAGCATACACATATATGTTATTATTACTAAACAGTGATATATATATATAAAATAAATCAACAAATACTTGTTGATTTATTGTCAGACTGGTATTAGCTAATGCAAAAGTGCTTGTTCCAAACAAAGGCTGAAATACATTCAGGTCGGCTGGCAAATAAGGACTACAAAAACTCAACCCACAAAACCAGAAGCTGCATCTAAGGTAGTCTTGTCACCTGTAAATCACTAGTTTCCTGCAGATGGTATGAGAGATGCAAAGCAACAGTATCTCATTGGAGAAGAGGTTGAAGACATTGATCTCAGGATAAGTCTTTAAAGATGGGAGACCTTAAACCTGACCCAAGCGAAGAAGTGTAGTTTAAACATCACTTGAAAACAACTATATAAACCCAGATTTGTTGCTTAGCACAGTAATCTCTAAGCAAGGAAATAAACTCTTGTGGCCTTTGCAAATGAAGACTTTAAAATAAAAAATAACCAGTTACTATAATTGGATTCACCAATTACTATAAAAAGTCTATTTCCCCCTATAGAACCATGACCAAACAGACAGAGAAAATTTTCATTTCACACTCTTTTGTGGGAGAAAACAAATATCCCTCTTGAATGAATACTGTGTACCCCGAGGCTGTATATGAGAGTTTAAAGGACTTTATCCCCCCTGCAGTGGCAGAATCTACCCATCTTCAAGTTCCTTGTGGTTGATAAGCTGTCTCCAAAGGTATTAATGTCCTTAAAGTTATTAATGGGTATTTTTTAGCTAAGAGCTCTAGTTCAGGACATCCACCATCCAAATGAGAATTTGAACCAGGGAAGAGGGTTTACTTCTCAGGTTACCGCCATATTATAGAAGGATTAACTTGTACTTTTGAGCTGCCTCATGTTCAGTCAAATGATATCCACCTAGCTTCAAGGGAATTTACCCACTTTTCAAATATATGTCATTCTACATAGAAATCCCTGGTTGGGAGATATCATAAGTTGTGGTACTTTCTGGAAGAACCATAATTGACTTAAGTGAAAGGTAAATTAAAATGTCTACATAAGTAGGAAAGGTCAGCTTCTGGTGCTTTATGGAGTCTGGAGTGAATATAAAATCTTTGGTCTAAAGGTTTAACTGATTTCTCTCTCATCTTATTAGCTGAATGGGTGTTTAAGCCATTCCAGGGTTTTGAGAACTAATCCTATTTCTAAGCCATATGTAAATAAGTGGCAAATGTTATACTAAATTATGCTTTTAACTTATTTGTGGAAGTGTTTGGAGACAAAGGGAATAAATGGTATACTAGTCAAAACCAAAATCAAATGATCACTTTCCATGAGACTTTGAAGATATACAAGGTGCATTTTGCAAATAAATACACCTCACCTTTGAAGTCCAGTGTAGGAGAAATCTATTACCAACACCTCTCAAGCCTCTTCTACCAGAACTGCATAAGCTATGTGAAAGTTTTACCAAGTACAGGAGAGAGGAAGTGATTGACAAACATCCACTTGCAATAGACACAATGACATTTTGTATGGGGCTACTGCTTTTGTTAGCCCTAAAACTAAATAGATTGAATAATTTTGATAAACAAGCAACCATATGAGCTAATATGAAGAAAAAAA
The DNA here is from genome assembly GCA_007922815.1 of Macrotus californicus. Classification (NCBI taxonomy): domain Eukaryota; kingdom Metazoa; phylum Chordata; class Mammalia; order Chiroptera; family Phyllostomidae; genus Macrotus; species Macrotus californicus. The sequence continues at coordinate 1,886 of VMDR010005598.1, forward strand.
AACTCACAAGATTGTGGTGAAACACACTACCATAAAAGTTTGAGACATCTGGCCAAGATGGAGACATAGGTAGCTACACTTTACCTCCTTGCTCAACCAAAAGAAGAACAAGAACAAATTTAAAAACAAAAATAACCAGAACTGCCAGAAAATTGAACTGTATGGAAGTTTAACCAAGGAGTTAAAGAAGAAACATTTATCCAGACTGGTAGGAGTGGGGAGATGGGCAGTTGGGGTGGAGAGGACTCAGGTAAGGCAGTGGCTGGAGGACCGGGCGGTCCCACTTTCCTGTGCAGATAAACTGGGAGGAACAACTGGGGAGCGAGACAGACCACAAAACCCAGGGTTCCAGTGTGGGGAAATAAAGCCTCAAAACCTCTGGCCGTAAAATTCTGTGGGGGTTGCGGTGGTGGGAGAAACTCCTAGCTTCACAGAAGAGCTCACCAGAGAGACCCACAGAGTCCTAGAACATACACAAACCCACCCACCTGGGAATCAGCACCAGAAGGGTGCAATTTGCTTGTGAGAGGAAGTGACTGAAAGCCTGCTGAGAGCCAAAAAAGCGACACTGCTCCCTCTCCCACACACAGCACCACAACACAGCAGTGGTTTTCCCCATCCTGGCAAATACCTAAGGCTCTACCCTTTACAATGTAACAGGTGTGCTAGACAAAGAAATATGGCCCAAATGAAAGAACAGATTAAAGTTTCAAAAATAGAACTAACCAATGAAGAGAGAGCCAACCTATCAGATGCAGAGTTCAAAACACTGTAATCAAGATGCTCACAGAAATGGTTGAGTATGGTTGCAAAACAGAGGAAAAAGTGAAGGCTATGCAAAGTGAAATAAAGAAAAATATAGAGAATCCACAGTGAAGGGAAGGAAACTGGGACTCAAATTAATGATTTGGAGCAGAAGGAAGAAATAAGCATTCAACCAGACAGAAGGAAGAAACTAGAATTCAAAAAAAATGAGGAGGGGCTTAGGGACCTTCAGGACAACTTTAAATATTCCAGCATCTGAATCATAGGGGTGCCAGAAGAAGAGGAAGAGCAAGAAATGGAAAGCTTATTTGAACAAATAATGAAGGAGAGCTTCCCCGATATGACAAAGGAAATAGACTTCTAGGAAGTCCAGGAAGTTCAGAGAGTCCCAAAGAAGTTGGACCAAGGAAACCCACACCAAGCACATCATAATTACATTACCCAAGATGAAAGATAAGGAGAGAATCTTAAAAACAGCAAGAGAAAAGGAGACAGTTACCTACAAAGGAGTGCCCATCAGACTCTCAGCTGATTTCTCAAAAGAAACCTTGCATGAAAGAAGAGACTGGAAAGAAGTATTCAAAGTGATGAAAAGCAAGGACCTACAACCTAGATTACTCTATCCAGCAAAGCTATCATTTAGAATGGAAGGGCAGATAAAGTGCTTCCCAGACAAGGTAAAGCTAAAGGAGTTCATCATCATCAAGCCATTATTATATAAAATGTTAAAGGGACTTATCTAAGATAAAGATGATCAAAAATATGAACAGTAAAATGACAACAAACTCATAACTATCAACAACTGAATCTATAAAAAACAAAAACAAAAACAAATTAAGCAAATAACTAGAAAAGGAACAGAATCACAGAAATGGAGATCACATGGAGGGGAGTGGGATGGGAGAAAAGATACAGGGAATAAGAAGCATAAATGGTAGGTACAAAATAGACAGGGGGAAGTTAAGAATAGTATATAGGAAATAGAGAAGCCAAAGAACTTATATACAGGAACCATGGACGTGAACTAAGGGGGCAGGAATGCTGGAGCAGGGGGGTGCAGCGTGGAGGGGAATAAAAGGGAGGAAAAATGGTACAACTGTAATAACATAATCAATAAAATATATTTTAAAAAAATTTTAAAGTTTTTTGAATTGTCAAGGGTTACACGTGTTCTCCTCTTGGATTATAGACTGAAATTTTATGAAACCTGGTCACAGGATGGATGTGTTGGTTCCTTGGCAACCATGAGTTCTCCTCTTATTCCTCAGGAATCTTTTGGGATTAGTTGACCCCCAACCTAAATGGTGCCATTGCGATTGTATTCTTTGGGGAGCACCACTGAAATGAGGCGGGCTTGCTTTGGCACCATATCCGAGTCTCAGCTTCCTAGTTTCCCGTTCTTTCTCTTATCTCTTAGGAGGCTTGGCAATCTTACATGCTTTATAGTGTCCGTACAGCAGCCTCTCTCAGTAGCGCTGTCCCAGGAATTCCGTCATCACTCTTTCAGTACTCGGTGCGATGGAGCCCAACACAGGTGACAGGGACATATGGTGGCATAGGTACTTAGAAATGAACAACCTTCAGCAGCCCATGGGACCTCTCCAATGTCAATGTCATGTTTCCCCTTGCGAGCTGGTAGGCGTGGAATTCTTATTTTGCTGCAAAACATGAATACATACTTGACATTTAAACTGCCTCTTGTTTTGGGCAGTCATGGCCTCTGTGATTTAGATATGAAAAGTTTTATTTCTGAATTCTTTCTGCTTTATTGTAATTGCTTGAATCTACTTAACAGCCATATTTCCAGAGACAAGCTGTATAGGACAGTCCCCTCTCCTCCCCTAATGCATGTACAGCCCTTTCTTTATTGAAGAGCCTAATCTCCACCTTCTTACACAGGCAAACTTCTCACTTTCAGTGCTTTGGGGAAACACAGGGTATTTGTCTTCATGTAAAACGATGTCAGGCATCTGAGCCTTTAATGGATTTTGAGACCCTGCAATTCTTTGGGTGGATGAAGGGTGCTGTGCTGGGAAATGATGCTTTGAATCCTTAAGGTAAGAATTTTAATGAGAAACAACTGTCAAAGAAGCTCATTTTCTGAATTTGTACTACAGTTTTATTTTGAAAAATGAATTTTTGCTGAAACTGGCCAGTTTTGACCATGGTAGGGGAAAGGAGCTGTTTTAAGTGTCTGAGCAATACTGAAAAATAAGTGAACACTCTAAAAGGGAAAGGACATGCTCTCTCTAGTGAAGAAACAGGAGAACTTTCAGCCATCCCTCTAGGCCAGTGTTTTTCCTGTTCTGCAGCACTCTTGTAAATTTGTAAATTTGCCACAGCTTACTTGTAAATTTGCCAGGGTGGCAGGGACGCATGACTCTTAGCTGGGAGGCCTGCCAGCTATCAGGAGCCCCCAACTCTTAGAAAGGAGGAGGGAGAGGGTGCCCAGAGACCACCCCAGGTTGTATTTATTTGGAGGGGGATACTTGCTGGTACTGATAGCGAATCTCCCTAGACAAATGCAGCCCACATTGGAAGAATGTCTTGGTGAGAATTCCATCAACTCCCCAGTATCAGATCTAACACCTTATAAAATAAATCCTTACATTATAACAAAAGTAAGTACAGCCTTCCTATCTGGCCTTATATGTCACCCGATCTTTCAGGTTCTTCTGTGCCTGAATCCATCTCACCAGAAACCCTTTGTTTATTATCAGTAAGCAGAAACCCATAATTCTTATGCATTTTATCGATTTTCCCTCTGTTCACAAATCTGCCTTCATTCCTCTTCATTCCTGGTTACCTCATTGTCCCTCAGCCTCTAAAGAATCACCTCACACCCACAAGTCAGACAGATTAATGTCCCTATTTCCCAAGGTGTGTGTTTGGTCTGACTCCAGCTGACCACTGGGATTTTGAGCCAAGACCTTTCCCTGAGGGAAACTCCCTCCCTTTTTGTACTAAATTTATGCATATTCCTGATCCTCAGTCTGAGCCTGAAAAAAAATCTATTTAACTTTCCAAATATTTCTGAGAAGAAACCTAACACTCACTTATCATACAAAAACCTCCCTTGAACCTTTGAACCCTGAAAGGGAGTATAGGTCCTCTTAAAAATTTGGAATGATTTGTGTTGCATTATTAAGGAATTTTAAATCAATATCTCTCAACTTGGGTGATTCAACCAGTGGGTTACTAAACTAAGTATAGACGAGACGAGCTGGCCTCCTCCACACCTTTGCCATGCCCACTGAACTCACCACCTAGGATCTGCCATAATAGGAACTCAGAAGAGCAAAGCAGATTTGGGAGTGGTGCCTGAGAGATGGGCTTAGGAAAACAGAGAGGTGAGGAAGTGTTTTGTCCTCTAGCGGAAAGCAGGGGAGAGAGAAACAATTCTAGAATAGACTACTACCATAACTTATATTTTGGAGATGCTATTCCAGCTGTCATAGTTTTGCTGAGCAGTCAGAGTGGCATGCTTCTTCTTTACAAAAAAAAAAGTTACTGCTTGTCACTTTAACAAGAGCTTTCAGAGAAAAAGTTGTCTAAACATGCTTTAGTTTTGTTGACATCTATGATACTGCAGGATCACATTCATGTCACGACATTCATTACGTTCGTGACTTTTATTTAGAGAAATATCAGAGATGAATAGTAGTAGCAGCATGTCTACATAGGGAGAATTCAATGTCAAAATACCTAGGGCAGTGTCCCCCTCTCATGTCCCCTTGTTATCCTCTCCTCTCTTCTCTCCTTCTCTCCCTTTTCCCTCCCTCCCTCCTTCTTTCCCTCCCTCCCGTCCTTTCTCCCTTCCTTTCTTTCCTTTCTCTTACTGCAAGGAACCAGAGGGTTAGTCCTTGGCAGATCATTGCAAAGCTTTGAATCTATCATTCATTACATTCATACATACACATATGTGCACAATTTGATGAGTCCTGTCAATGTTCAAAATTATATGGGATTCAATGCAATGCTTAGATGCATTCATTAGATAATAAATTCTTGGTTGGGTTTTCTTATTGTGTTGACTGAATAGTTTAAGGTGTGGCAGTGAGACCAATGCAGTGACTAGAAATCCTGGTCTCAGTGGGAAAAGACTAAGAAAGGGAGCTTGAGGGGACCAGAAGAGGTGGGAACAGACTAGCCAGAATCTTCCTTTCTCATGTCCTCTGTGCTGATTGACACAAGGGATTGTGTCATGCTTACTCTGGTGAAGATAAGTAGGGAGCATCAACATAGCCCAGCTATCTCCACACATGGGAGAGAAGAGTTCTTTACGATGCTAGTGTTGACCGAGATGTCATTTAATGTAGTCACAACAAATGATTACTCAAATTTGTGTCTGTTTTACATAGCTTTACCTTAAATTCAGGCACCCATTTTACCTTCCTTGCATCTATTTAATAAAGTAGCTATGTCATCTGAAAAAAACCATAGGTTTTTGAAACATGTATTCAAGAGTAATGTCAGAATAAAGGAGATGAAGCATATGCAGTTTTTTCTAATATAATAGAGGATGCAAATAATCAAACTGAGCAGGATTGAGTCTTCTTGTTTCTAAATTATGCATTTCATGGTAGTCTGTACTTTTCAAGATGGCTGCTGCGAGTTCTCCCATCACACATGTACTTCTTGCTACGTGATGTTGACAGTCCTCTGACACAGAGGAGCGGTTCATGTTCACTCCTCTGAGAGGGTCTGTGACTGTGGGTGACAGGGTGAATGTCACTTGTGAGTGACATTATGTGACTTCCAAGGCTAGCCATAAAAAGGGATTGACCTAGTTTCTACTTGGTTTTCTTAAGACATTTGCTCTTGGAACCCTGTCACTATGCTGTGAAGAAGCCAAGCAGCCACAGAGAGAAGCCACATGTAGGTGCTCTAGCTGACAATCCGGCTGTGGTCCTACCTGTCACCCTCCATCACTCACCAGTCATGTGTGTGATTGAGCCTTCAGATGACTTCAGCCTCTAGGAGTCATCCCCAACATCTGAGTCACCTAGCTCCTGCTTAAAACAAATACAAACTTGTATATTTGTTGTTGTAGGCCACTAAGTTTGTGGTATTTTCTTATGCAGCAATAGAGAGTTCCAACCCAGAACTTTCTCCTCTCAATGGGAGTTTTCTATTGGTCTATAAATATCACATAAAACATCCACATATAATGAAACCATCTAAACCAGAATCTCAATTTCTTAAGATGTAGCACCAGGAAAAAGTGAAAGTCCCATGCAAAATGAATATCATGGACTAAGAAAAAGAAGTATAAGAGCACATGCAGCTATCATTAATAATGCTGCAAAAGTTCTCATTCCTGGGAACCTATAACACACCATCCAGTGTACTAAAGCAGAGATGAATTGGAAAATGTTTTTTGAGAGAAGTACTTGGTTTCAAAAGACCAGAAGAAGAGGGATCTGAAGAAAGAAGAATGGACAGGCTAGCAGAATGTGACATGAGCTAAGTCATGGACTTGGGGTGAATCTGGTATCCCAGAATTTCAGAATCTCAAGATTCTAAGAGGCCAATTAGATTTGCTCTAATTTACCACTCAGGTCGAATCCCTAAGTCTCTGTCATCTGCAATGTATCAGAAAAGTTATCATCTAGTAGTGTCTGTTTAAACATTTCTGATGCCAGGGAGAGCCACCTTAACTTCCTGAAGAAGTTAGCTGTTAGAGACTTCTTCCTTAGGTTAATCTGAAATCATCTCCCTGCAACTTTTATCTTTTGGTTTTATTGTGAGGTTGCATCTTTTGTTGGAGGTTTGATTCTAGATCCAATGTCAGGTCAACAGTTGCCTATGGCCAAACTTGGTCTTGAAAGTCTCTCAGGAGATCACTCTAATAGTCATTAGAATTATGATTTCTCAGCAAGCATTCCCTCCAGGGTTGAAATTGATCACTGTTTCTTTGTTTGAGAACCAAAGCAGTTGGCTTGTGTATAGGAGATATATGGATAAAAAGTATGTATTTTTCAAGGCTAGAGTCACACTCAGACTTGGGGAAATGCTTACACTCTGAGAGGCAAAAGGGTCCTGAGATGGGGTTTTCACACTTCTTGTTTCCTGCTCATTTGGGGACATAGTTATATTCATAAAATAGACTAAGTGGAGGAGACAGCTGTTTAGATTGTACAGGGTAAGACAAAAGTAGGTTTATGGTTGTTTATATGGAAAATGATATAATAAATAATAATATAAGAATAAACTGTGTTTTATGTACTCTCAACTGTAAAGCTACTTTTGCCTCACCCCATATTTTTCCCTTAAAATATTATTATTTTCTCAGATTTCATATAACTGAATTTGTGTCCATTAACACATATATGACATAACATCACTGTAGGCCTATTTACTAAAGCTACATAAGGCAAGTCTAATATCTTCTCCATGAAATCCTTTAAAGACAATTATTAGAACTATTGAGACTGCTCCACATGAGACATCAACATTCCTTCAAGTGCTTCTCATAGAATATGATTCTGAGGCCCTCACTCCCATATTTCTCCTCCAAACATGTCTCCTTAAGTATAAATCCCAGAACTGATCAGACTGTCCATGTGCAATTAGATCAGCACAGTATAGAGAGGTGGACACACATATTGTCCTAAATACTGACTTGTTACCCCAAAATTACATTTGGATTTTTTACAACCATGTCCCATTGTTGAATTATATTACCAAAATCCTAAGTGTTTTGAAAAATTCCAAAATAGACATGTAGAAGATAAAACAGCAGACACCCATAACTCATCAATAAGATCAACAGGTGTTAGCTTGCCTCTTTCTTTATATGTGCTTTTATTTGCCCAGGTCTCCTACCTGCTGTATTTTACACGCATATAACCACACTCTGAAGAGTTACTGATTCAGTAACTATTTATTGAATCCCTACTGTGTCCTCTTTGATCTTAATATTGCAGTTCAAATGTATTATGTATTATCTCAGCATCACATTATTCACAAATTGGATCCAGGGCTCTTCATGCACATTTATTACAACAATGAATGGGACAGGGTTAATGACAGAACCCTGTGACCAACCACTAATGACAGTCCTCTAGACTGGCTGAAGCATTACTGTATTTCTGTGACCCTGAGCCTTTGTTTATATTGTTCCTTCTGCCAGGAATGGTTTTTTACCTCCTTCCTTTATCTGACTAACTTATTACATTAATGAACCCTTTGAGACTCAGTGTCACCTGCTCCAGGAATCCTTCCCTCTTCATTACCTTCTCAGTTAAGTGCGCCACCTTTGAACATTTCTCTATCATAGCACCAGTGCCCTGTTGTAATCACTGGCTAGCTATCTATTCCTCCCCCATCTTTAAGTTCTTTAATAGCAGTCCACATATTTATTTTTATATTCTTAGCCTTTTTCAGTGTGCCAGAACTTAAAAAGTGCTAGCTCATAGGAGGTGCCCAAAAAATGCTTGTTAAATAAACATGTAAGAATAAAACAATTTAAGTCAAATATTTCTTCCTTATTTTTACAGGAATACTTTCCACAATATCCCCAATAGATCATCACTTCTAACCACAGAGAATTTGCCAGCCCACAGGACAACTCATTCCTTATTTAAATGGTTCTGGATTTTGAGAGTCTTTTCTCATATTAAACCCCAAATCCGTTTCCTGTACCAACACTGTAAGTTCTTATTATTCTTATAAGTTCTTATTATAAATAAGTTGAGTCTCTTTTCTGAATGTCCAGAATTCTTTTATGGCACTCACTTGGGTAACTAAGTAGTTATTAGTGAATATGTTTTACATATAGCTAGCAGAGCTGAAGAAATTATTTCAGTGCTCAGAACTGAGGCACTTTCTGTGGCATCCCATTAAGGATTTCTACCCTGAATTCTTTCCAGAAGCTAATTGGGGCTATGAAGACCACAGAGCACAGGTGTTCCATGTTCTATACAGCTCACATTCCTATGTAAACATGCCGCTACTTTCTCGAGCATCGCAAACTCCTGGGTGGTCTTAGGGCTGCCTTCAAAGGGAAACAAGTTGGAATTTTCTCAGATTGCTAATCATTTGAGAACCTGGTTAGCATACAACTAGGCTATATTCTGGAATCTCTATTTATTGAGTCCACGAGTTCACACCTGAGGAGAAACCTAAGTGACTAACGGTGGCCCCAAACTTGATTGAACAGCCAAAGAGCTGTAGGGAAAACAAAATTTAAAGAAACAAGTAACTTCTGTACTAAGATCAATGACTTTCTATAAGTTCTTGATTATAACTGTTACTTAATAAGGCAGAAGCAATTGACATTGTCTCCTGGATATATGGAAGCAGAACATTTCCTTAAAATTTAGATTTTTCCCCCACAGGTTGTAGATTTTTCAAAATGGTGATCAGCAGGCAAAATTTTATAACAGAGCCTTCATTATTCTCTTCATAGAGAATGTCAGTGATTCTTGTGTGCCAGGCACTGTGATGGGAATTTCACAGAAGTCACCTCATGTAAACCTCATAATAACCCTGGAAAATAAATATTATCTCCATTTTATAAATGAGGCACAGGAGGACCAAGAAAATTAAGAAACCTGTTGTCTCAGAGTTACTAAATTGCATAAATAATTTAAATCCAGATGGTTCTTACTCCAAGGTCCATGGGCTTTACACCAGGTTGTGTTGCCCTTCATGGGCTTCACTACATGATCTTACATTTGGAGTTGAACTCTGCCTTCATTTCCTGATCCTGTATTTCTGGATAACCCCTGACATCTGCATGAGGTTGGACACCATCCTCTTAGGATGAAGATATAACACACTTGCCTTATCACCCAGACTGCATCTAATTCTGTTTTACAACGTTACCCTTAGGATATGCAGGAAGCATGAAGATGATTGCATGAATATCTTCTAGCTTTCTCTTTTACTTCATTTGGGTTGTCAAGAGGGAAGGGGTAGGACGAGGTAATCTTTAGTTAATAGGGCCCAACAGAAGTATTTAATAAAAAATTTAGTATTTAAAAAATATATTGGGTCATTTGGACTGAGAACCCAGAGATAGCTTTTGTTGGTATTGATTGTGAACATTTTCTTCACATTATTTAGGCTTTTCTCTGCCATCTATCCCCATGCCCCATGCATCACAGCAGATGATTTAGACCAATGTTTGCCCAAGTCTGACCCGCTGCCTATTTTTGTAAATAGAATTTTAATGGAACACAGCCACACTCATTCATTTATATATTGTCTGTGGCTGTTTTTGTACTAGTAAGGCGGAGTGAGGTCATTGCAACAGAGACTGTATGGCCCACAAAGCCTAAAATATTTACTTTCTGGACCTTTACAGAAACATTCTGCTGACTCCTGCTTTAAGAAGAACAAAAATATATGGATGTTACAGTCCAGCCATGAATCTCTGTGTCTAGACTATGATGTGGAGGAATTTGGACTTGGATGGCTGAACTAGAACATCTTTAAAGGCTCTTCCAGCTCTGTACTTTAAGGATATAAGAATTCAGCATTGTATACCTATATAATTTTTTTTCTCATAAATAAAGTATATAAAGTGGGACCAAGATAGCAGATGTGAACCTGGAGTATAATGGGTATGTTAAAAACAGGCATTTCTGTTTTGTTAATTCTTACTATGCTGATGCTCAAATAGAGTAAATTATGTATCCAGCACATTAGTTAAATTTTGAATAGTCTCTAAAGACACTCAAGACTGGCTATGTGGAACTGGGTCATGTCTGATTATATTGACATCAACAGGTATTTGAGAGAAGTCTATCTACATAATTGTACTATTTTGCTTGTCGGTGTTTGTAAAATATTATTCATATCTTCGATGAAAACTCCCTCCAGTCATGGAAGCTTGTAATTATGTGAATGTTTTATTAATTTATTTATTGACCATCAGCCCTGTGCATGCTGCTACACGAAACGAAGGAGGAAATGCTGTCTCTGCCCTGGAGGGCTGTGTTGCTTGGTTCTTGGACTCTCTCCCCGTGCCTCAGGACCTGTTATAATGTTTCGGTTATTTTTAAGGTATTTCCAAATAAGTAAGATGCATGTTTGAAAAATTATGTATAATGTCAGAGGCCCAAATCCTTGAGACCCAATGCCTGTCGAGGTTTTTTTTCTGCATGCTTGGGAACTTTGGCTGCATTTTAATTAGAAAATCCATGTTTTGAAGTTACAGGTTTTTAAGCCTCCTGTATTCTCTGTAGATCTTCATTTGGCTTGCTGGTTAGTCCACCTGGTCTTTTAACTTGGACCAGACATTCTGTGAATACATGAAGGATGTCAAAAGTAGATGTTTACAGACATCTGATCCCTGATGTATTGCTTGAAATCATCACGTACAAATATTTTAGAATATTTCTAGCATCTACGCTAGGAAATGAGAAGACTAAATTCATTTTTTTCCCTTCTGAATTTAAAATCAAACCAGACTTATCTGAGTATTACAACAGAAAGTATACAAATACCTGCAGAATTTAGGATGATTTGCATAGGGGGAAAATATCTTATGATTTCAAAATTGAAAAAAGATTTATCTTGGAAAGAAAAAAAAAACATCCTGCCAGAGAAGACTTTTGTTTTTCATGTGTGGACATTAGGGATGGATTGTTGGCATGACCCAACAGGAGGTCAGAGCTGTCTGCACATTATACCCGCTCACTAACATGGTGAACTCAGTGATAGAATGTTTTGTAATTGTTCTCAAGTCAGCCAATGTACGAATAGTTTGTCTTCTGAGTCAGGAAAGAGCTGAATTTTCATCACTTATTCCTTTAGTATTTCCTCTCTTTTCTTCACCTATGTATCTAATAAAATCTTTTCTATTAGATACTTAGAAAGTATTTATCAATGAATGACTTCACTGTTTCAGTGAGCTCATTAGTATATCTACTGAGAATCTTCCTCATCCTCTGAAAAATTGCATGGAATTAGACTTACAGGCAAGAAAATCTGGGGAGAAAATTTATAAGTTTTAAAATTATTTAAAAGAAAACTTTGGTAATGGTTCTAGGTAAATTCATTAAAGTTATTTCACATAATAATTTGTCAGTTAAAATAATTGGCTCAATGACCAGTTTGCTCACTTAATGATTTATAATTTTTAAACAAGTAATAAATTAACAGGAATTTGTGTTTCAGTCAGGCTGCTCAATATACAGCTTACTTTGGGGAGAGACAATTTCTTTGAAAATTCTGGTGTCAGCCATGTCACCCATCTCAGTAATTTTTTGAACATGGTATGGTGAGTTTTTATCTTCCAATATATTTTCAACTCACTCTATTGCTTTTCTTACTTCTCATATTTTTTTTTCTTGACCAGGAAAGGAAGGAGTTGGGTTACAAGCAATTCACTGGGAATGTCCTTGTGTATGAACAGGGAGGGGTCTTTGCGTGCATGTGATGATGAATGCATGCAGTGATGTCGTGAGAGTGGGAAGATGCCCAGTGGCTTTAAGCTTGGATTTTTTTCAAGCAATTATGCTAATAACTACAAAGCAATAATCCTTCGTGAGTCAATAATATTGGGAAAGTGGTCTTTTGGCAAATTTGTTCTTTGATGAATTGGTGGTCAATGACTTATATTTGGATGGTTTTCTACACATTGGTCTACTTATGAAATCATCTTTCTTCTCCCAAGAAAGACTCACTTATATGGACTGCCAAAAACAGTCTCATCTAAAAGTGGGTGAATGAAGCTTTTGCCAGATTTTCCAGCTCTATAGGCTTTACTACAATAAATTATTGCACTCCATGTAAATTAAAAAATATCTTAAAATGTCTTTTTGGAGGATATGGAAGACCTTTTAGTAATAACTAAAATATTTCAATGTGATAGCATTAAAAATAAGTCTTTATTTTAATTACTAAATTATTCATAACTTCTAGCAGGAGGTAAATGAGTTGGCTATGTATAACAGGAAGGCAGAAAGAGGAAGGGTATATGTAAAAAACATTTAAGTCTGGAAAGGATAGAGGAAATAAATATGCCCGAGAAAAATGGCACAAGGCCATTAGAGTTTGGTGGGTGCTTAAGTACATGGGTATGTATTCTAGTAGAAGGCAAAGAAAGTTTATATGTATTAAAGATAGAAGGTCCACCCTCCCAAAACATTTAGCAGCAAATATACAGGCTATATATATCTGTATGGCTATAGACATAGGCAATATCCAGGCTTGCTTTGTTGACCTCATCCTGCCCACATACCTTAGCAATTAAAATGAGGGGTGTAAGCACGGTATGTAAGGCAGGCCATGGGTTCTGAAGTTTCAGTGACATTGGACAAAATCCACTCCACTAATGTTTTCAATGGTCACAACCCAGAGCCTGATGTCAAGAGGACACTAGAATTGACTATCCAAATAATGAAAGGTACTAGATGTCACCGCTAAGATATTGACCTACTTTCTTTTCTGCTAATAGGACTCTGGCAGCCATGAAAGAAAAGTATGTAGAAAAAACCTCAAATATCACTCTACCAAGTTTCCTTTGCAACTTGTGTAAGATGTCTGGTGTTTTAAGTAGAGCTTTCTGTTCTGTAACTGTAAAGTGTTAGATTTCTTATTCCAGGTATCAGTACAGAGCCTAGACTTCTCACCAACCTGTCTTCCTAATACGAAGGAACTAAACTTGAGATCCTTGGAAATTCTTCTGGGTATGAGTCTTTGTCTTTCCATTTCTTTTTTCTTTTGCCTCTTGTTTTCACTGGATTGAATCCATGCCTCTCTTCACTGAAGGAGCTGCATCAGGCATAGGCGTTCAGGAAAAAGGCTTTTTTTTCCACCTCCATAATTTAGGTAGCAACACAGACATCTGGCAGCAAGGAGTTATAGAAAACTCCTTTATTCCACCCCCCTTTTTAAAGGGAGCCATTACTTCAGGTAGAAGATATCAGCTAACATATTTCTGCAGGCATTGGGCTCTTTCAAGACCTCCATTGGTGATCAAACCAAATATTTAAAAGGACATTCCCGTAAACAAAAGCATGGTCTGCATTCACAAACCATTTTCAGTAAGATCTTTTTCCAGTCAAGATTCTGACCATCTGCTTGCCATCTTATATTTTTTAATATTATTCTGTCAAATACATGCTCTGTCAATGCAGGTAAAGGAATACTTGAAAAATCTGAACATACACAAATCAGTGGGTCCAGATGACATGAATCCTGAAGTCTGGAGGGAATTAGCTAATGCAGCTTTGCAAATAAGTACCCAAAACAGAGCAGCCTCACAATATTTTATCAAACCGCCCTCCTTTCAGGAAATGCACAGGTAGTAAAATAAATACAATCAACATTGTCTTAGACTCTCCTGGCATAAATTGTTACCTTGGACAAGTTACATATGTAACTGGCCACACATATGAGCTTACCCTACTACTTACTATAAAAGTAGTGGGTAGCGTATCACCAAGAAAGAACAAAAACCAAAAAGCTTGCAGGATGATATTTTATTAAAGGCTATAGAGAAAATCTGTAATTTATTACTTATCAAGGGTGGCTTTTCAAGATCTAGAAAAGGGTAAACCACATACAAGATGTAGCTGAGGGGTTCGAGGGAGATATCTCAGGACTGTAAGCCAGAAGGACCTCAGTCTGGGCCTTAGTGATGTCATGTGACTATGCAACCACAGCCTTGGGCCTCATGAAGGCAAAAGCTAGGAATCTGGCTATCTCTTCTTTGCCTGGTGTGGTGAATTTAAAAATGCCTTCAAGTTCTTTGACACACCTCTCAGTGAGAGGTAGGGTCTATGTCCCTCTCCTAGCACCTGGGCTGCTTTATGACTTCTCCAACCCACAGAGCATAGTAGAAGTAATGTTATAACGGTCCCAAGCCCAGCCTCTAAGAGGGCTTCCACTGTGCCCTCTTGGACGAAAACTGCCATGTAACAAGTTGAACTACTGTAGGACCACCATGGTGTGCGGAAGCCCAAGCTCCTGACCCACAGAACCTCAACTTGAAAGAAGCGGTTGCTTCACACCAGCACGTGAGGGTGGTTTGTAGTAAGCGATAGAACTGGCAGATCTCCTTTTTCTTCAGGAAACCTTGCTCCTCTTTCATTCTGTGTTTCTCTCCTTTCCTTTTCTTGTCTTCCTTTTTCTCACTCTATCCCTTGCCACTTTCCCATTCTGCCATGCTAAGATAACTAAGCATATTTTGATGTTTGCTTTGTTTGTAAGTGAAGTGGAATTTCAATACTGTGTTTGTCCCCTTGTTCATTATTTTAGAAGAAGGTGAGCTGTGCTTTAAAG
This sequence comes from Macrotus californicus, assembly GCA_007922815.1. Classification (NCBI taxonomy): domain Eukaryota; kingdom Metazoa; phylum Chordata; class Mammalia; order Chiroptera; family Phyllostomidae; genus Macrotus; species Macrotus californicus. Next base: position 16,892 of record VMDR010005598.1, read on the forward strand.
TTTCTCTCAAAAAACAAAATTAGTAAATCATTATTTTAATGTAGGCATGAAATAATTTTTGTCAGTGGCCTAGAACCTTTAAAAAAAAAGTGTATTTAAATATGAAAAGCTGGAAAGTACTTAAAGTACTTGAGTGTCTAACAAAGTGATTAAACACTGCAGCTAATCAAAAAGTATGTTCTTCTAACTATACTGGAACTTCTACTACCGTCTCTGCCCTGTCTCTGAATACGCTCACCTTGTTTACTCTGACCCAGTTACAAAGGCCCTGGTGCTGTTCCTCAACCAAACCACACATGTTCCCATGTCAGGGCCTTTGCATGTGCTGTTCCCTCTGCCTGGAAAATTTCAAGAAATGCACACAACTTGCTCTCTTTCTTATTTCAGGCCTCTGCTTATCAATGTAACCTTCCTTGACCATTTTATATATAACATTGGACTCCTCTCCTTCCTGAAATTCCTTATTTCCATTACCCTGCTTTATTTTTCTCCTTAATGCTTATCACCATCCGATATATTGCAGATTTACTTATTTCTTCACTGTCTTCTCCCCCTGGAATAACAGCTCCATGAAGTCTGAGACTTTGTGTGTTTTGTTCAATGTCTACTCTCAGCATCTTTAAAATTGTTTAGCATATATTTATAGAATGACTCAAGGAAGCATGCTGTGCAGCTGAGATGCAATTAATTTCATCTGCTGCCAAGCTACTGACAATAAACACATCATTAAGAGGAAAGAACAGGTTATGAAATGGTATGGAGAGTTTATACATATGCTTTGAAAACGTGTAATAGTCTCAACTGGATGCATAACTAGAAAAGAGTCTCATTTTGCAAGCCAGTTGTAAAAATTAAAGGAAGCCTTGGTGCTCCGTCCTGGGCAACAGAACAGCACAGGGGTTCCTAAGAGAATGGCCTGGGCTTGGATGATAGGTGATCAAGGAAGGAAAAGGAGGCAGAACATGGGCTGAGCCAGAACTAGAGGAAGCACTACTTTTCCTATCCAGTAGCTATTTTTTCTCTTTCTTACAAACAAAATCCAGATTTCACTTGAACTTCCTTGCAGTTAGGAGACCATGTGAAAAGTGCTGGCTAATGAGAACTAAAGTGGAAGTTCCTGAAAAAGCGTTTACTTTTCTGATATAGGTACTACCCTTTCCTGCTTTCCCCTTCTCCCTGCCTTTGAAGGATATGAGGCCTCGAGCTATAGCAGTCAGTCATATTGCGACCTTGAGGCACCAGCTGTGAGGCAAAGACTTTCATGATAAGTATGAAGAAATGGAAAGATAGAGAGAGCCTCTACCATCTTCACACTGCTTTCTCTGTACTTCTCGTTGTTGCAGCCAAACATGATCCTAACAGATACTTTGGGTGTTTAAAAACTGTTTATTTTCTTCTTCATCTTACCTTTTTTTTTTTACAATGACCATATGCTACTTATACAATTAGAAAAAGTAATATGTGTACGTATGTGTGTACATATACTTGAGGATAGTTATGAAAAAACATTTAGTCTAAACCTGAGGCAGTAATTTTTTTTTTTTCCTTCCCCAGTCCTCTTGTCCAAAGAAGAGGGAGCCATATTCTGAGTTTCTGGACTAGCCATTTTCCCTTCTGTGAGCTCATTTTATACACTGAGACAACTTCAAATATTTGGTCAGTAGTTGACGCTGTGATCTCAGATTTCTTTGTAATGACCTCCTCTGGTGAACTGGCCCCTGACCGAGTGAGACAGATTCTGGTTCTCTAGCTTAAAAACCTAAGACAGAAACAAACAAACAGAAATTGTCTTCTTCTACTTGGCCTTATACTAGCAGAATAAGATGAATTTAAACAGAAAAGAATATATTCCCTAAGGCTAAGATAGGAACTGGGCTAATCAAGCCCCTCCCACCCCATCTTGTTTGTTTGTTTGTTTGCCTAGGCTGAGACTGATTGTTGCTTACCCACTGTAGGGGAGGTCCTTCGTGCAGAATCAGTCTCTCCAAAAGAGAACAGTTTCCAACCACACAGTCTATATACCACTCTGCTCCTCTTCCTGAAATGCCTTTTGCCAGCATCACAGCTCAGTTGTGTGGGTCCAGATTCTTCCTACCTGAGGAATCTAAGCTATTATAGCCCCGAGGCCCCAATTTCTCTTTCAATTTACCTTGTTGAAAGTTGAGGAAGTCCAATAAATAATTTACCTGCTCTCTTTTACTTAAACTCTGGACAAAGTAAGAAATGACAAAAGAGTAAGGCACTAGGAATACAAAACACGTATATTTTTACTGAAAAAGATGATGTTGAATGTTTCCTCTATCAGCAAGTCGGCTTCCACAATGACACGTTTACCAACCCAGTCTCAGTTGGCATTTGGCAACCATAGCTCCTCCCCCAGGAGGGGAATTACTCCTATAAAACTGTAACATGAAAAAGCAAAGCAACATGCTATCTTATGGATTGGTGGCTCCCCAAAAATAAAATGAAAAGGAAGACCAATGCATGCCTAGTTTCTCTTTCCAAGCTCATGATTCAGACAAAGGTACTCTTTTTTTTTGTTCAAAGTTTCTGCTTAGCTCACTCCTGCCCTCCCACACTCTACCTAGACCAAAGTTGGCGGCTCCACTTACCCTGATGCATCAGTAGACAACACTCCCCCATGCCCAACTCCTCCCTGCAGAAAGCTCCTTCCAGAGTGGTGTTTTGTTAGGGTGGCAGATGCTCCAGTTCTCCTTCCCACTAGTCCATGGACAAAAGTTTAATCTCTTCCAGCTGTACCCATTCATCTATATATACTTTACATCAGTTGGGTCTCAGTCTGAAGATCTTACTCTAGATAAGTACTCTCTGGATTAGGAACATATGAAAAGACATATGGAGTCTCTCTGGCCAGCTCTGACTTCAAGAATTATGAAGGAGAAAGCAGGTTTTTAAAAAAAAATAGCTTTGGAAATACAAAGTTTATTATCAGCGTCAGCGAAACACCATAGGTCCCAATCTGGTTCTGCCATTTTCTCATTCTAAGACCTCTATACTTGGTTTAACCAAAGATTTGGTTTCCTTATTTGTAGAAATGGAGTGTAATTCACATTATCCCTACCTGGCAGAACACTCTTTGTAAATATCCCCAGAACAAGGCCCAACACCTAGGAGGTAATCAAGACGTATTGTTTCTCATTTTCTATCTCTAATCCAATGTAAGGGAAGTTTCTCTTGGAGTTTTATGGTAGTCATTTCAAGTCTTTAGGTTCGTTCATCCAGCTTTTGGATAAGTTTATTCTTTCTGTTAGTAGAAATTTTTTTTTCTTAAAAGAAAAAAAAAAAGCTACTCTCTCTCCTTATTTCTTTCCAGATACTCTACTAAAGTCGAGCATAATCCGCACAAAACAACAACAACCAAAAAACAACCCATGTCCAAAGTCAACATGACTGCTGTGGAATGCAGTGGAAACCGTGATGGACTGTGGTGGTCCTTCCAAGCCCCATGTAACCTGGTGGGAACTGGTGGAGAGGACCATGAATCAATTTACTTTATTCTCAAAGAATAAGGAGTAGCCTAAGCCACAGCCCCTCTTTGGAAAGTTTTTTTCTAGATTGGCAATGCTTTCTTACACTCACTATAAATAATTATGATCACTTGTCTGTGAATGAACATCTAGTAGGTACCTCCATGACTTATTCTTTGAATGCCCAGCTGCTAGCCTAAGGCCAGAAGTAGCAGGCGTTATGCACTTTTACTGAATGAATGATTAATCTAGGACCAAATATCTGATTCAAAGGGCACCTAGGTAAAAAGCATCATGAAAAACAGTGTTGTTACTGTGGTTATTTTCTGTGTCTATCTTATTTAAAAACAACTCCCCCCAGTATGCCACAGGGAGAACTCTATTTGTACAATAGTTCTGTGTGTCATATATGTTGTTATTGCTAGACTTCAAAGACATTTAATCACTTCTATTTGCAATGAATATTCTATTTGCAGAAGAACGTCTCAAGTAAATTTGAGTATTTTCCCATTGGGTCACATCATAATTTCAGAGATATTTTAATTTTATTCTAATCAAGCAACTTTAGTTTCAATGTGTTTGTCATTCTCTCAAGAAGATGCATTCAGAATGTGTTTGTAATGTAAATTCTCACCCCCTAATTTATATGTTGTCAAGTTTGGGTTTTAGTATACTGTATTTGACTTTCTTAAAGCAGGGCACACCTGAATAAGCTTTGGGGATAAAAGGAATACAAAAAAAATTGTGAGCAAAACATCTGATATAGTTTTACTTGCAAAGTTCAAATTTTCTGAATGGGATCAAGATGGCATGGCTTGAAATGTGGCTGAAGGGAATAAGAGAAATATGGGAAATGTCTACATATCTGAAAGCAGTAGTGATGAAGGTCTTATACCATATTTCCTTGTGTATTTCTCCTTAGATATTTCCACACATGCACACACACATTGAAGAAAGCAAGTGGAGAATTACCCTGTCTCTTCCCTAGAATCATTACTGTCCCATACATTCTTCTGTTATGCGATAATGGCTACTCCTGCCAGCATTTACTTTTTAAAGTAGATTTTGCTTTGACTTTACCAAACAAGAAAAAGGATTGAATTTTAAAAGCAATGAAATTCTGCTTTCTACTGGGGGAGGAACTGTCCTCAAAGCTCACTCTTCTGGCCCTTCAAAGGGCCTCTCATTCCACCTATCAGTTTTGCTTTGTCCTTGCACCCAGGTAACAAACCTTTTTATATAGCACCTGCTAGGGACCCAGGTACTGTAAGTTTATATGTGTGTGTGTGGGGTGGGGGTAGCTGGATCAAAGGGGGTACTGTCCTTGTCCTCACTGACCTTATAGTCCAAGGAATGTTTGGATTAAATTAATCAGTCATATCAGATAATAGAGTCAGAGTGCGGTCAGACACCTCCCTCAATTATAAGTCACTCATACTGCATCCTATGTTTTGTCCATATCTGTCTTTCTAGAATTTTCTTCCTTGTAGCCACATAGAATAAGGTTTATCTCCCTTCTGCAGGAAGTTTCAAGTTTTTAGAAACAGCCACCTTTTCCCTCTGAGTGATCTCTCCCCCAGGCTAACTAGACCTAGCTCCTTGACTCTAATGTGACTATGAATTCCTCAAGCCTTTGTATTAGTTAGGTTTGCTGCCAGGGACTGAGGACCAAACCAGTGATGGTTTAAATAAAATATGAGTGTATTTTCCTGTCTAAAACTTTAGGTGGGTGATCTATGACTGGCATGGCCCTCCACAATACTGCATACCCAGGCTCCATCTAGCTCATTGCTCTTCTGTACATGGCTTCCATTTACAGGCCTGTGTGGGAACATCCAAGTTCTAAGCAGCAGGACAGGGGAAAGGGCAGAAGGAACCAAGTGTGCATGCATGCTATCCTTTCAGAAAGGTGTCCAGAAACTGCCACTGCTGTGTATATCTCATTGATCCAAACTTGATTACATGCCTGCACCTCTGAGGAAGAGAGATTAGAAAATGTGATGTTTTCCAGGGAGCCATATGCCCTTGGAGGTAAACCTTGGAGGCACTGTTGCTTTAGAAGAAGTAATGGATACTGGAGGCAACCAGCTGTATTTAACATAGCATCCCATTTCTTCTTTTTGTCACTCATGAAATGTTGTGGCCAAAGCTGAACAGAACTATCACTGCCTTTTTTTTTAAAAGGTAACACACTCTAAAAATATGAATTTTAGTTTATCACACAGATATGCAAGAAACTACTTTTACTCTGCTAAATCAAGTTAAATCTAACTCTGAGCCTTTCCTCACCATACTGATGAAAAATTCATGATCAGTTATTTATTATTGCCTCCATGAGGTCAAGTAGGGTAGGACTGAGATTGGGAAGGTATTATGTGGGATCTGAAAATTGAGGAATGTACCTCTTACCTTCAGACAATCATAGTCCCCCATGAGTGTTGCATTATCCAAGTTCATTATGATCCATGCAAACACAGGATGGTTTCTTGCTTACATTCCATGCTTGCGATTAGAATTTTTTGGCCAAAACTAGAATAAAAGCTTTGATGCCTGGTGTTCAGCTTTCTGGTGCATTTCTTTCTGAGACTCTGTTACCTCTCAAGGGTGCTGCAAAGCCCCTCCTTTCTCTTCCCAGTCTTGCAGAACTTACTACTCCTCCCCAAGGCCAGCCATTTCTATCTTTACTCTCCAAGCTATCCTTTGATTTCCTCAACTCTGGATCGCTCAACATCAGATCCCCTCAAGGACCTTAAGGGAAATGATTTTTGCCTCTTTTGAGGGGTCTGTGGTAAAACGGAATTCTGGTACCAGTACGTTCTTGTTGCTGTTGTTCTGTTTTTGTGTCTTGTTTTGTGTACTCTAAGCCAGAAACCAAATATTTATTAATGCTGCTTCAAATCATTCAGACCATTTTTATAGTTACATTGTATTGCTGACCAATATCAGGAATTGAGTTTCTCTGCTAGTAATAGATTCCCTACTAGTGGGGTAACTAGTTAAGGGTTTATTTTCTCACATAAAGGAAGTGCTGAAGTAGTTCAGTTTAGAGCTGGTGTAGTGGCTCCCCAGTTTCCCTTCTTTGTCACCCTTAGTCGTGTCCATCTTCAATGACAAAATGTGGCTGCTGGGGATCTAGTCATTACATCTATGATCCAGGTAGAGACAAGGGGAAGGGGGAGAAGCAGAAGAGATCCCCTCCCACATGAGTCAGTACCCTTCAAATCGGCTATCTTGAAAATTATGTGCAAGTAATTTCATTTATATCTCATTGCCAAACCTTTCTCTAGAGGAGACTGGAAAATAGAGCCCTAGCTAGGCACATTGCTGCTCCAAATAAAAATCCATATTTCACCATTAAAAAAGAAGGGAAAATGGAAATGGGTAAGTAACACACAGTCCCTACCTACTGCATATTATTGGTAACTTGTGTGTCCGTCCTCTGTTTTGTGCTCACAGTTAGGCATTGGTGCCCAAGCAAAGGGCTGTAAACTCTATCTCATGATAAAGTGCACATTTCAGCTTATGCAAAAAAAAAGTTTCAGATCCAACACATTATTCTTCGGAGCCAAAACATATAAATGAAATTTATAAGTGAACCAGCTGCTGAAAAGCTCTTTCTGATTTTATACCAGTTGGTGAAATGATGAAGAGATGATAATAATCTATCTCCAAATATTTTTCTCTGAAGCCTTCAGCTTCAAAGATTTCCATCTCTTATTCCATAACTTTGAGATCTTTTTGAACAATCTTTGCTTTTTCTTTTTATAGAGACTTTTTATTGCTAGAGAGTAGATTTTATTTCAAAGAAACATTTCTAGTTCATCTTCTCCTTCTTTCATTTTATCAAGTATAAATGACTATGTCATTAAAGTGTTACCTGCATCCATTTCAATACTGCTATGTTTGTATGTATTCCCTCCCTTTCGGGGTATCTTTAAACTAAAGCAAGAACTATTTTTGCAGCATACGCTTTGCTTTGTCAATTATAAGTCTCTGCTCCTTTTAAGAGGGCTTTGGAGTAATCTTTCTAAATGAGTGTATCTTTTCTTCAATTAGATTTCAGTTTGCCATATGATCCTCTGGGTAGGAAGATTTGTTCAGCAATTTTTAAAAAATTGATAGTTAAATAATTTTGTCACTGATCTCATTTCATATTTCAAGGTTTTTAAAGATTTGGAAATAATGACATTGCAACAACAAAAACAACAAAAGTGTTATTTTAAACATTGAAAATAGCACCAGATAGTGGGAGAAACAGATTGCAACCACTAATTCCAGCTCCTCTCTTGAATCCTTACTCACAAAATATTCTTTCAGGTCCTTTTCTCTCACAATAGGAATTAATGGCCCTTTGCAACATTTTAAAATCTGTGCACTCTCTGTTGAGGGTAAAGGGGCCCAGCCTTCTCCCTGAGGGGAGGGGAAATTCTTTGCATTCCTTCCTGATGAATCAGACACACACTCATACACTCGTCCTGTCCTGTCTCGGTTTCTCAGTGGCTCTTTGGTGGGATAACCTGTTAGGCAGGCTAAAGTCCCTGCTCTGTTACTTACTCGTTGTGTGCATTTGGGCATACAGGGAACATTTTCTGGGCCTCAGTTTCCTAGCCTGTTAAATGGGATTAGTGATACCTACTGTGCATGATCTTCAGGAGTAATGAGGAAATGTAAGAAGCATCTAATACAGGAGATCCTCATGAAGGATGGGACAAGTATGATGAGCTAGTCATTTTTTTTTTTTTTTTTACTTTCTATGTTCCACTCTCAATGCACAAGGTCGAACATCAGGCCGCTTTGTAACTATTGTATCACAGGAAATATCAAACTAATTTGGTGTACCTGCATGCAGTGGCAAAAGCAGGAGAAAGCATTTATTGTTTCATGTGTCAAACACTGTCCAGGTGTTAGCACTTCTGTCGCCCACAACAATTCTATGAGCAGTATTGCCCTACTTGTGAGGAAGAGGAGGCTCAGAGACACCAAGTCACAAAGCTGGTAAGAGAGGAGTTGAGAACTGCTGTTCTCTTTGCATGTTGGAGGCTCATGCCCTGTGGTCGGCAGAATTGCAAGATGGCTTCTAAAAGTCTCCTCTCCAGTCCACATTCGGTTTAATCCCCTCCTCCTGAGTGTGGTGGGGCTTGTGAATATGACAGGATAGTCATTCTGGTGATTGCATTGTGCTATTGAAGACTCCGTCTTGGCAGAAGGTCAGGGAGATTCTCCTGCGAACTCTGAAGAGTAAATTGTCATATTGTGAGGCTGGGCCTTGAGGGCAGCCTCTAGGAACTGAGAGTGGCCCCTGGTCAACAGCTGTGAAGAACCAGAGACCTCAGTCCTACAACCTCAAATTACTAAATCCTGCCAACACTCTGAATGAGCTAGGAAGAGGATGCTGAGCTCCAATGAGAACCCAACCCCTATCTGGACTCCAGCCTTATGATACACTAAATGGAAAATCCAGTTTTGCCATGTGGGATCTCTGACCTACAGAAACTGAGCTAACACATTGGTGTTGTTTTGAGCTGCTGACTTTGTGAGATTTTGTTAAAGAGCAGTAGAAAACTGATGGAGCCCTGGCTGAGTGGCTCAGTTGGTTGGAGCGTTGTTCCCTACACCAAAAAGTCAAGGTTTAGATTCTGGTCAGGACACATGCTTCGGTTGCAGATTTGATCCCTGGTCTGGCATTTGGAAGGCAACCGGTCGATGTTTCTCACACCAATGTTTCTCTCTCTCTCCCCCTTCCTCTCTCTAAAATCAATAAATAGCCCTCAGGTAAGGATTCAAAAGAAAAGAAAACTAATACATACTCTGTCAACTAGGTTCTTCTGGACCCACAGTCAGGAGATGGGGGCATCAGGTTTTATATGCTGCTCTACAATCTATTGACCCAAAGAGCTGGGCCCATTCATTGTTTAAAGAAGAGCCAATAATACTTGTGTGCTTTTTCTAAATATATTTTATTGATTATGCTATTACAGTTGTCCCATTTTCTCCCCTTTATTCTCCTCCACCCTGCACATCCCCTCCCACCAACATTCATGGTCTTTAGTTCATGTCCATGGATCATATATATATAAGTTCTTTGGCTTCTATATTTCCTATACTATTCTTAACCTTCCCCCGTCTATCTTCTACCTACCATTTATGCTTCTTATTCCCTGTACCTTTTCCCCTTCTCTCCCCACCCACTCCGCTGATGATAACCCTCTGTGTGATCTCCATTTCTGTGATTCTGTTCCTGTTCTAGTTGTTTGCTTAGTTTGTTTTTGTTACTGTTTTAGGTTCGGTTGCTAATGACTGAATTTGTTGTCATTTTACTGTTCCTATTTTTTATCTTCTTTTTTTTAGATAAGTCCCTTTAACATTTCATATAATAAGGGCTTGGTGATGATGAAGTCCTTGAACTTGACCTCATCTGGGAAACACTTTATCTGCCCTTCCATTCTAAATGATAGCTTGGCTGGATAGAGTCATCTTGGATGTAGGTCCTTGCCTTTCATGACTTGGAATACTTCTTTCCAGCCCCTTCTTGCCTGCAAGGTTTCTTTTGAGAAATCAGCTGACAGTCTTATGGGCACTCCTTTGTAGGTAACTCTCTCCTTTTCTCTTGCTGCTTTTAAGATTCTCTCCTTATCTTTCATCTTGGCTAATGTAATTATGATGTGCCTTGGTATGTTCCTCCATGGGTCCAGCTTCTTTGGGACTCTCTGAGCTTCCTGGACTCCCTGGAAGTCTATTTCCTTTGAGAGATTGGGGAAGTTCTCCTTCATTATTTGTTTCAATAAGTTTTCAATTTCTTTCTGTTCCTCTTCTCCTTCTGGCACCCCTATGATTCGGATGTTGGAACGTTTAAAGACGTCCCAGAAGTTCCTAAGCCTCTCTTCGTTTTTTTGAATTCTTGTTTCTTCATTGTGTTCTGATTGAATGTTTCTTTCTTCTGCCACACCATTGATTTGAGTCCCGGTTTCCTTCCCATCATTGTTCGTTCCCTATACATTTTCCTTTATTTCACTTAGCATAGCCTTCTTTTGTTCATCTAATTTGCGACCATATTCAACCAACTCTGTGAGCATCCTGATTACCAGTGTTTTGAACTGTGCATCTGATAGGTTGGCTATCTCCTTGTCGCTTAGTTGTATTTTTTCTGGAGCTTTGATCTGTTCTTTCATTTGGGCCATTTTTTTTGGTCTTGGTTTGCCTGTTACATAGTAAGGGGCGGAGCCTTAGGTATTCACCAGGGCGGGGCAACCCACATTGCTGCGTTGTGACGCTGTTTGTGGGGGAGTGGTCCAAGAGGGAACAGTGCCACTCCACTCTCTGCCGGTTTTCAGTCACTTCCCCCGCTACCCACAGTCAAATTGGACCCTTCTGGTGCTGATTCCATTCTAGGACCCTGTGGGTCTCTCCAACGAGCTCTCCTGTGAGGCTGGGAGTTTCTCCTGCTGCTGCCACCTCAACCCCCACAGGTGTTTTCAATCAGAGGCTTTGAGGCTTTATTTCCCCGTGCTGGAACTCTGGGTTGTGTTGTCTGTCTCGCTCCCCAGTTGTTGCTCCCAGTTTATCAGCACATGAGGGTGGGATGGCCCGGTCCACCAACTGCCACCTTGCCCAGTCTGCCAGCCGCCACCTTGCTGCAAGTCCTCTCTGCCCCACTGCCCATCTCCACCCCTCCTAACGGTCTGGGTGAGTGTTTCTTCTTTAACTCCTTGGTTGTTGGACTTCCATACAGTTCGAATTTCTGTCGGTTCTGCTTGTTTTTAAATTTGTTGTTGTCCTTTTGGTTGTGCGAGGAGGCACAGTGTGTCTACCTATACCTCCATCTTGGCTGGAAGTCTCCAATACTTGTGTGTTTTAATTGACAGGGTAGTTGTGAAACTTACCTGAGATGGTGGAACCAGAATGTTCTTTGTTGGTTATAAAATGCTATCCAAAGGTAATATTTGAAATGTTTAACAACCAGTTCTTTGTGGGACTCAACCAATCAGAAAGGATGATGGCCATAAGCACCATGGTTACACTAGTACATGCCAGAAAATAGTCCTCGTAGGGCAAATGAAACTCATTTCCGGGTTTGAAGGTCAAGCTGTGGGAGCCTGAGGCAGTGTCAGGCAGCAGGAAGGTTGATCCCATAAAGGAGACCCCTCCATTCAGAAACTCTCCTGTTTTGTATCTCTTATAGTTTTTCTTTCACAATATTCTCTTAAAGTCTCTCTTACATTTTCAACAACCAGCATGTCAACGTATTCTTTCCAAAATTTGTTAAAAAGACAACACTTTTTAGAGACTGAGCGTTTCTCACCCTCTCCCCACTTCTGAAAAACAATAGCGCTGTTAGCTCTTCCCTGAGTCTGCTCGAGCAAAACAAAGTGGAAAAATTATCTAATGCTCAAATGTATACTATTGAATGAGAAATGAGAGGTTGCTTCTTTTACAGTGTCACTCACATTTATTCAATTTGACTGTATGGATGCAGATTTTGACCTTCAAGTTTTTCCTTTTTCCTATAGATATGTCACTTTTCCTTGCAGGTATTTTCTGTCTTTTTTCCTAGACTCAAGCTTCCCAAAGTGTCTCAGTTGTTTTGGTGGCCTAATTGTGCAGTGGCATATTTAAAAGTCATTATTTCTGTTCTGGGCTATTAAACGTAGCCCAGAACAGTTTTAAAAACTGGGTGAGGCATTTTTGCAAAAGCATTTATAATGTGGGCTGCCAAGGAATGTGCAGCTGCAGGAGCTTCTTTCTCTAATCTCAGCCTTTTACTTGAAAATGTATTGAGGGTGGATAGCTGGTAAGAGGAACCAATTTGTTCTCTCAGGAACTGCAGGCGTTAGAGGGAGAGACACATTTTGTTTGAACATGGTGACTCTATTGATCCTGGGGAGTATTAGCATTTACAAGGCAGCCCATTTATATTGAAATGAACTGCCTAACCTTGGGCTGCACCTGCTATCTTGCTAGTTCTTAACATCTTTGAAGAGTGTATCCTAAGCAGTGGTATAGTAGTAAGTGTTAAACAACAAGGTGGGGGCTCTGTGGCACCTGATTTGTTACATTTGCCACTTTCTTTGGTGTGGTCATACTTCTATCACAGATGATTTCAATCCCCCAAAGTGAGGTCAATGAATGCAGAGTTGGGAAGAAATGGGCCATGGCACGGTATCATATAATGTCTTCACCATGTAGATGTAATAGAAAAGTAATCTCGAGAGCAGAGATAATAGTAAAATGACATTAAAAAATTAAGAGGTGGTGATCTTTGAGTATTTGTTACTTTTAAGAAATATGTGTAATTTATTTAATTATAAGTTGATATCTTTTCAAATTTTTATAATGGCCATGGCTAACAACTGGCTCCAGCGTATCTCTGAGCCCAAGTGAACAGGATTGACTGTGTAATTGAAGGATAAAACTGAGGTCATTCTGCTTTAATTTTGGTGGAGGCACTAAAGTCTAGGAATATGAGGTACCAGACCCCCCATGTGGGACTTGCAAAGGCTGTGACCCCAAGTTGGTTCTGCTGGCATCGCCTTCTAGTTGAGCTGGAAAAGATGGGGAAATTCTTTGGGAAATATTGTTGAATTGTACTTGAACACAAATAACAGGGACTTTAAGGGGACATCTTGGAGGACTTACAAGGACCCCCCCGGAGTTTGCAGTCATAAGGACTGCTGTCCGACACCCACTGAGAAGTGTTAAGTGTAGAGTCTGTGGCTGTGGTCATACCATTTTGTCTTGTTGTCTTGTAAGCAGGGCTGCCATGAGACAAACTCTACTTCCCCTGAAAGGTGTTTCGTGGCGCTCAGATATAGACCCAAAAGGAGCCAGCCTGGGGTTACCTTAGAAGGGATCTTACCCAGTAAGCTAAGTGACTACCTGGAAGGACAATGTGACCCTACCAGAGGAGTAGGTGCCCAAAAGGCCTCCAATAAGGCAGTGTTAATCAGACAGCTGACTATGTCAAGGTGGTGGCAGTTCAGGCCCCTTGGCTAAGGATTATTGAGGAGCCAGCAATAGGCTTGTCTGAGAGAAAGAATCAGCTTGGAGCATCTGCCTTCCCAGGGCCACCAACACCTTGTCACAGCTCTTTCTTTCATCTTCATTATCCCTTCATCCCACCCTGCAAAGGTCAGAAACAGCAATGAGAAGGAAGAAGAGGGGCAAAGGTAAATGAGGAAGGGGGTTAAAAAGTGATTTCCATGCCCATCTACAGGGTGAATGGAAAGCTTTAAATTGTGTAAAGATGATTATTATAGTGGACTGGACTATAGTCGTATGATTTTTAAAATCACTTTAAATGCCAAAATGAAGGTACTTTTCATTAATTATCCAAGAGCAATGGAAAAAGCTAGACAATATTTCATCTGGGGGAAAGGAGGGAAAGGAAACAGAAATTAAGTTCGAAGAGCAGAATTTTGGTTTCTCCTTAGTAAACCTATGAATGTGAAATTAGTCAGTTAACCAATCACAACTATATTTTTTGAAGATTTTCTGAATACATTAAGATTTTTAATACTCTAATCAACTGTTACTTGAAAGAATGATGAAGTTATATTAATCAGTATGTGGTGGCCTTTATGAGGACAAATGACAATAAAAACTTAGAATAACTTTTAGAATTCAAGTACTCCACTAAGAACTGGGTGTCAAGCTGGTTATCCTCAACTCTAATTTGTAAACCTTGGTCCCCAAAAAATAATAGGAAAAGATAAGCTGACTTACAAAAGTCAGAGTGAATATAATTTTCTATAGGCTGCCTAAACACTATCACAATAAAGAATTGAAAAGTGAAAATAAAAATACATAATTATTTTTCACTACAGAACACAAAATAACTGATGCCTTCTGAATTGCCTAAGTTACTTTTTGTTTGGACAGTATAGGACAGACAGCCGTAGATTCTTGCTAAAAGGAATTTCAACTTTTGCTTACTCAATTTCATGAATGTAAATGTAATTGTAGAGTGGAGGGCTTATTTGTGGGCATGGGTTGGGAGCAAGTGTAAAAACGCCCTGATTTTATGAAATAGACTTGTCTGTTCAACTCATTAATAGAAATTATATTTGCAATGATGACTAAACTCAGAAAGTTCCATGAGGTTACTGGGCAAAGAGGCCACCCACATTCATCCCAGGAGAAGTACGTTACCAAAGCTAAAGCCTTTACTCAGACCACGTTGTCTACAGAAGGACGCAGGTTGGTAGCAACAATTGCACAATGACGGAGCAAAAAAGAGCAAGGAGGGAAAGTGATGTAACAACACAGCCAGATCCCTTTCAGTTTGCAAATACTGCGCTCTTTGACCAGCATGCAGTCTGACATGCCCACAGTGACTAAGAGACAATGAAAAGAATAAGAAAAAGAGAGAGAAAAGCAGGCAGTTATGAGAGAAGACTACAGCACAAATGCTGCAGTACATAGCTACTGACACTGCACTTCGGTGTCAGGGACCACAGAGCGTGGGCAGGCGTGTGGTAAAGGGTGAGCGTGCCGTATCAGCCCTTGTTGTCTGTGCCTCGTGGGAAAGCAGATTCAGCCACCAAAACATCCAAGACTTGTAATGTCCCAACTTTTAAAATGTTGCAAACGAATTTGGGGTGAGGGGGGGTGGTGGGAGGAAAATGGAGACAACTGTACTTGAACAACAAGAAAAAAATGTGAAAAAAATTTTTTTAAATAAAAAAATCTATGATCTACTCACTTGGCTCAACTGATTTGTTAAATGAGATCTAGAGATTTAGAAAATCTTTTTGTCCTCAAACATGCTAGCCTTTCAGGACTGTTGTCCTGCCAAATTCTATTTTTGATGTCACAAATAAAATAATGATTTCATGTGTAAAAAAAAAAAGAAAATGCTGTGTTGATCAAATAAAACACAAGTGCTCAATGATACATGGTATACAATAAAAATTTTTAAATAATACTAATCATAATTCAGTATTATTCAGATTCTTTTATAGTGTTTAACAGTGCCTGGAACTAAATGCTTCACACATATTAATCTAAATTCAAGTGAATACAGTTGACCCTTGAACAACATAGGTTTGAACAGTATAGGTTCACTATACAAGACTTTTTTCAACAAATGCCTACACTGTTTTCTACCAGAGATTGGGAGTATGTGGATGTGGAGGGCTGAATATATACATTGATCTATGCCATTTTATGTAGGGGATTTGCACATCCACGGACTTTGGCATGTGAAAAAGGTGTCCTGGAACCAATTCCCTGCACATACCAAGGGACAACTTAAATTTTGGAGGAGTCAAAAGTTAAATTCAGATTTTCCACTGCCTGGGGCTCAGAGACCCTTACTCCAGGTTGTAAAAGAGTCAATTGTATATAGCACTACATTAACAAAAAGGATCTAATGTAAATTTCATGGAGATCCAAGATGGTAGTGGAGTACATTTTCCAAGTTCGGTACAACATTCTCAAATCAATAAATGTGAAACACCACATAAACAAAATGAGGGATAAAACCACACAATCATATCAATAGGTGCAGAAAAAGCATTTGATAAAATCCAGCACTCATTTATGATCAAAACTCTCAGAAAAGTGGGAATAGAGGGAACATATCTAAACATAATAAAGGCTGTATATGACAAACCCACTGCCAGCATCATATTCAATGAGCAAGATCTACATGTGTTCCCTTTAAGGTTGGAACAAGACAGGGATGCCTGCTTTCAGCTCTACTCTTCAGCATAGTGCTGGATGTCCCAGCCACAGCAATCAGACAAGAAGAAGAACTAAACGGCATCCTAATTGGAAAGGAGGAAGTAAAACTGTTATTATTCACAGTTGACATTATATTGTACATAGATAACCCCAAAGATTCTACCAAGAAACTGCTAGAATTGATAAATGAATTCAGCAAAGTAGCAGGTTACAAAATTAATATCTAGAAATCAATTGCATTTTTATATGCCAATAACAAAATAACAGAATGGGAAACTAAGAAAACAAACCCATTCACAATTGTAAGAAAAAGAATAAAATACCTAGGAATAAACCTAACCAAGGATGTAAAAGACCTGTACTTGGAAAATTATAAGACACTGGAGAAAGAAATTGAAGAAGATACAAATAAGCGGAAGGATGTCCTGTGTTTGTGGATAGGAAGAATTAACATAATTAAAATGTCCATACTATCCAAAGCAATCTATAGATTCAGTGCCATTCCTATCAAGATTCTGATGATGTATTTCACAGAACTAGAACAACTATTTCAAAAATTTATATGGAACCACAAAAGGCCCTGTATAGCCACAGAGATCCTGAGAAAGAAGGCAAAGTTGGAGGAATCACACTACCTAATATCAAACTATACTATAAGGCCATAGTAATCAAAACAGCATGGTACTGGCATAAAAACACACACATAGATCACTGGAACAGGTAAGAGAGTCCAGAAGTAAATCCACATCTTTATAGTCACTTAATATTCAACAGAGGAAGCAAGCACATACAATGGGCTAAAGATAGTTTATTCAATAAATGGTTGGGAAAATTGGACAGATACATGCAGAAAATGAAACTAAACTACCTTCTTACACCACACACAAGAAAAAATTTAAGCCTTGGTTAGTGTGGCTCAGTGGATTGAGCACCAGCCTGCGAACCAAAGGGTTACCGATTCGGTTCCCAGTCTAGGACACATGCTTGGGTTGCAGGGGGCGCATGAGAAGCAACCACACATTGATGTTTCTCTCCCTCTCTTTCTCCCACCCCTCCCCTCTGTCTAAAAATAAATAAATAAAATCTTTTTTTAAAAAAAGAATAAATTCAAAATGGATCAAAGACTTAAATGTTAGACCTGAAACCATAACAACTGCAGGGGAAAGTGTAGGCAGCAAAATCTTGGAATTGCTCATAGCAATATTTTATCAGGTATATCTTTCCAGGTAAGGAAAACAAAAGAAAAAATAAACAAATGAGATTTCATTATACCAAAATGTTTTTGCATAGCAAAGGAATCATCAACAAAATAAAAAGACAACCCACAGAGTAGGAGAACATATTTTCTGATCATCTGATATGGGGTTAATATCCAAAGTTTATAAAGGATTTACAAAACTAAACACCAAATAAAACAAACAGCACAATTAAAAAATGGGCAAAGGCTGAATAGACATTTTCCTAAAAGGACATATGGATGGCCAATAGACATATGAAAGGATGCTTAACATCACTAATCATCAGAGAAATGCAAATTAAAACCACAATGAGATACCATCTCACACCTGTCAGAATGGCTAAAATCAATAAATCAACTAACAATAAGTGCTGGTGAGGATGTGGAGAAAAGGGAACCCTAGTCCATTGTTGGTGGAGATGCACACTGGTGCAGCCACTGTGGAAAGCAGTATGGAGATACCTCAGAAAATTAAAAATGGATCTGCCTTTAAACCCACTTATCACACTTCTGGTAATATATCAAGAAGAAACCCAAAACACTATTTTGAAGAACATAAGCACCCCTATGTTCATTACAGTGTTACTTAGGATCACCAAGATATGGAAGCAGCCCAAGTGTCCATCAGTAGATAAGTGGATAAAACAACTATGGGACATTTACACAATGGAATACTACTTGGCCATAAAAAAGAAGAAAATTTGACTCTTTGCAACAACATGTGTAGACCTGGAGAACATTATACTAAGTGAAATAAGCCAGTCAGAGAAGGACAAATACCATATGATTTCACTCATATGTGGAATCTAATGAAGAGACTGAACTAACAAGGAAATGGGGAAAGACTCATAGATGGAGAGCAGATGACAGCTGGTGGGGGAGGTGAGGGGATGGAGGGACTGAGAGAAAAAGAAAAAGGACTCATGGACATGGACAACGGTGTGGGGATTGCTGGGGGGAGGGCATAAGGGGTGTAAATAGTAATGGAGAAAATGCAATAAAGGTTGAATTTAAAAAATATATAATGCAACCAAAGTCAAGATTTTTGCTGTGGGAAAGAACAAATAAAAGTAAAACTTATAAAGAAAAAATAAATTTCATGTTTTTCTGTTTTATGAGTAAAAATAACTAACATGTAAATAATTCTAAATAACTGTCACTGATTTCTTTTAATTATATCCTTAACTACTGAGGAGGTACTTGGTAAGAAGACTATGTCAGACAGGACGTTATCTGCCATAAGATGAATATGGGGAACTTGTGAACATTTATGAAAATACTTTGGAAATCAGACCTGTTTATTAGCTGCCAGAGCCCTGCACCTTTGTGTTCTTGCCAAACACTGCATTAGCTGTGAGAAGTACATAGGAACATAATAACAATATGATCCATAATTTCTGAGAGTCTTTTTGATGCAATATTGCCATCTTGTCTGAAGCAAAAATCCAAGTGACCAAGTTCACCCTTTCAGAAAAGATCTATGAAAGCTGCTGCAGTGAAATACCAAAAATCTTTCTCCCGTGGTGATTGAAATGTCCCATTAGGTCATCTTTCCTCTAAATTTTACCCACTTAAAACTCTTTTTAAATAATAACAACAATAAACTAAATTATTTTTGAAGAGGATAACATACAAAATGCTAAATAATATAATGTGGCCTCATTTTTCTGGATTCTCTGAGATAGAATATGAAACATTCATATAAAGTTACTAGAGGCAAGATGAAATAAGAGAGAAAAAGGGTTGAAGAGGTTAAGATGCAGAGGAGAAAGGGAAGAACAGAGTTTAAATGTATGTATTTTACTATTTCTGTAAGGTCAGCCTCAAATATTTCAGGAACTGAGGTCATTATGTATCAAAAAAATTAATAGGACCATTGTAACACTCTCTCTCTCTCTCGCACTTGCTCTCTAAATGAAAAGTTTTTTTAATGAAAAGCTCTATTTTTCAGCAATTTTACAACTCTGTAATTAAATGTATTTTTTAAAGTACCCATAGAGGTAGCATATATAAGCAAAAATCCATTTTAAAAATTTTTGTGGATTTCCCAGATCATTTAATCATGATGGAATTGGGTTATTATGGCTATAATAAAATCAATAGTAGAGCTTTTTTTTTTAGTTCGGAGATGAAATAGACTTGATCTCCAGTTCCTGGAATGAACTAGCTAGCAAATGTCTTGATCTCAGTAGGAGATAGAGAGAACTCAAACCTTTCCCTTCCCAATATTTGTCATTTCCTAGGATTCAATATTGGTTTTGATTTACTATCTTGGGTGGGGTGAGGGCAGTTTCAGAAACTTACACTTGGCCTTTTCCTGGACTCTTTGATAGCTCTAACCCCACAGGCCAATGCAGGAGTCAGCTAGCTGCCAAGTACGAGGTCACTCCAGAAAAAGTCCAGTCGTTAATATAACAAGAACTGTTTTCATGACATCAATGTAACCTGGCAGCCAAGGAGTGTGTACTACGTAGCCATCACATTCAAAATGACTGAGCGAGTAGAGCAATAAATCTGCATCAAATTTTGCGTTAAGCTTGAACTTCCCTCTACGGAAACCACTTGGATGATTCAGAAGACAGCCATTTGGGGCAACGGGTGACTGGCAGCTTCTTCATGACAATGCGCTTGCTCATGCATCACCTCTTGTGCAGAGATTTTTGGCAAAACATAGAATCACCCAGGTAACACAGCCCCCTGTACAGCCCACATTTGGTGCCCTGTGACTTCTGGCTTTTCCCAAAATTAAAATCACCTTTGAAAGGGAAGATGTTTCAGAGCGTTGATGAGACTCAGGAAAATATGATGGGACAGCTGATGGCACTTGGGAGAACTGTGCACGGTCCCAAGATGTCTGCTTTGAATGGGACTGAGGTGTCATTGTTCCATGTACAATCTTTCCTCTATCTTGTATCTTCATCAATAAATGTCTCTTTCATAGTATATGGCTGGATACTCTCTGGACAGACCTTGTATCTCTATTTCAGTTTTATATTTGGGGACCATGGAAATGACCACTGGATGGGTCCACAGGCCCAGTGGGCCCACTGGGCCCACTGGTAGCCAGATGTGGTCCAGCACTCCATTTATTATCTGACCCCATATGATCACATGCTAACAGGGAGCAAAGGCTTTGGGTCTCTGGGCATCAGCGTCCTGTCTCTTTTGTGAAATGGCCATAGGTTTCTTCAGGGAAGATCAGGGGAATCACTATTGAGCTTAATTTTTGCAGTATTGAACCATCTTTCTTCCTGGGGACCTAGCATCTTCTTCAACCACTGGGTTCTAGGTTCAAAACCTGGCTCAGGTTCAGAAACATTTTATTGGGATGCCTGCTCTCAGCCTCCTTATCATCCATCCTTGAATTCTTTTGATTTTATGGATTGAGTAGTATCCTTCCTGGCTGCCCATCTCTTTTGTGCTCAGTGGCTCTGTATTCTATTCACAGGGTCCATAATCATCTGAGCGTAGACTTCTCTGTCTGTCCTTAGGACTTTGCTTCTCGTTACAATAATTGTGTCTACCTTGGGCTCCTATCACCCCCATTGCCACTGGAGATGGCTTCTCCTACCATCAGTTCTGCCCCAATAGGCGACAGCCACCAGTGAACCTCTTAGGGAAGCTGGTACCCCTTTTACCAGCGCATTCCTATTACTTGGTGAAAGATGCCCCTCCCTTGTTTCTGTACAATGAGCGCCTCTGGTGGTTTTTGGCCTTACAGAGCATACCCACTTCTGCATGCCTATTACCCTGAGCTTTTCAACTCCTTCCACTGTCTGTCAAGCCAATTCTAGCATGTCTCATGTCTACCTCACTTAGTGTGCTCCATTGCTCTTTCCAGGAGGCATCTTAGATATGTGGATATGTGTTTGTACCATCTCCCAGGGTCCTTGCTAGGATGTTAAATCCTATATCCTGGTTAAACTCTCCCTTATGCAGCCTTACATTCCACTACCCTTTACCAAGCGCCCCAGAATCCAGACTGGTACACCTTCATCTGCTCCTGCCCATTCACCAATGCTTTGGGGTCTAGTTCCTTTCCTCCTTTATCAGATGCATTATGTCCATGGCTGGTTATATTGTGACAGAATCCTAGCTATTGAACTCATAGCAAATAAAGGGAAGTGCTAGCACTTAAATGGGAATTGTAGGCTCCTCGTCAGGCTCAGTGGGTTCAGGAGAATCTGTGAATTCACAATTATAATGTACATTAATCCAGTTGTCCTATGTGCCAGGGTTACCCCACCCCCAGGCCAGGCCCTGAACTTGGCATAACAGATCTGCATGGTTTGGGAGCTTAACCTTCTTTTGAGTTCTGCTGCTCTTATGATTAATTCCTGATCTGGTCCTCAGCTTTCTCGGCAGCCCCTCCAGGAGATGAGAGCCTCTTTATGCTACCGAGGAGGCTCTGTCTCGTTTTGATTCTTGTCTTTTAAAGACTCTCACTCTTGTTTTTGTTGTTGTTGCTGGAGGTGGTGGTCATAACTGTTTTCCTAGAGTGTCAATTGAGCTTAGTCCCACCACCCTCACAGTCACTCTTTTCACACGTTTCTCAGATTCCTGTCACATGGCATCAGTTAGTCCTCTCCCTTCCCCGGGTCACTGGTATACCATCCAAGTTCACTACTGGCAACGATGTTAACAACTGCACTGCTGCCTTGTTTTAAAAGCCACAAGGGCACCCCAGTGATAGAACCAGAATTGCCAGCCAACAGCTCCAAAACTTCACCCCAGTACCTGCTTTCTCACCCATTCCTACAACTAATTGGAGTTGGCTGAGTTCCCCAGGATGCAGACTCTGAGATG
This sequence comes from Macrotus californicus, assembly GCA_007922815.1. NCBI lineage: Eukaryota > Metazoa > Chordata > Mammalia > Chiroptera > Phyllostomidae > Macrotus > Macrotus californicus. The sequence continues at coordinate 39,104 of VMDR010005598.1, forward strand.
GAGATTAAAGTTAAATAGGTTTATGATGGAGCTTGTTGAGATCACTACCTGCTTTCTCTCTCCTTTTCTGAAGGTAGCGATCCCAAGAGGGAGAAGTCAACTGTACAGTCTCAACCATGTCTGCAACCAACTCAACGGGGATCTCTAAAGCTAGGATGACCCTCCCACATTGTCCTGAGTTGAGATAAGAAGCCAGCTTTTATACCCTAGTGCTGATCAGTCATTTGATGCAGATATCTTGGAAAAGGGTCATGATCTTGGGTGAGGCAGCTCTCTTGAGTGGCAGGACACAATCCCCACAGTGAGCTGACCACTCAGAGTGCTCTGCTGGAAGCAGCCCCAACAGCTGGGGGAGTAAGTCCTTCATCCCTGAAGAGGGTTCTGGGTGGTGCAACACAGGGCCCACAACACCCTATATTCAAGGCTATCTTAGACAGGTATTCCAGGCTCAATAAATCATTCTTTGCAAAGGTGAACATTAATATTAAATGTTTGCAGATATGAGCTAAATAACACTGCGATTCTGAATTTTAATTCCCAGGTAATTGTCATTAACTTTGCAGCTTCATCTTCCAGAATCTTTTATCATTTGTGGCTCCCTCTAATTCACATCAACATTCTCTAAACCCACAATTGAGAGTCAGGACTCTGTGCCTTTGGAGATTGTCACTCCTAAGCTGAAATTTCTTTTCTCCTTTCTCCATTTGGCTTACTCCTGGTGACCCTTTAAGACCTGGCTCAAATATCAACTCTGCTGTGACACTTCCCTCTAGTCCCCCAGACCAGAGCTATGTGCAATCTTCTTTTCTTTTTAACAAGTATCTGGTAGCATAGCACTTAGCATGTCATGTTCATAATGATAAGAGCTAAACTTGGGAGCCAGATTTCCCTTTGAGTTGAATGCTAGCTCTGACCTTTATAGCTGTGTAACTGAGTACGTTATTTAACTCCTTTCTATCTCAGTTTTCTTGTGTGTAAAAGAGGGATCTATCACATAGGTTTTGGGGGGGAGATTAAACAAGTTAACGTGCAAAAAACACTTAGATCTGTGCAAGGTGTATAGTTTATATTCTATATATTTGCTATCACCTTATTGCAACTTTTCTATATTGTTGTGCAAATCATATAGTTTATATTCTATGTATTTGCTATCACCTCATCACAACTTTCTATATTGTGCCTCATTTGTTGGCTCATTGGTGGCAAGGACCCTTTCTTACTTGCCCACAGTGCCTGGCACAGAAGTTAATGATAAATACTCACTGATTAAATTTGACTATCTAAGATCTAGAAATCTGTTACCTAGCACCAGGAAAATGATGAATTGCTATTACTAAAGCTAACAGCATTATACACATTGTAACCTTGGAGAAATACATATAGTTTTCTTTATGATGGTAGTGGTAAACCTGTGTATTCCAAAGTGTCTCCAGTTGAATACCAGTTCTGCAAAATAATCCACAAAAATAAGTTCAGTGGTCAAATAAGCTTGGGAAATGGTACACACACTGTTGGATTCACATTAGAGTATTGAAAGACTTGGAGAAGTTCTACAAAGATGTGCTGTAGTTTTAATATATAGCCATAAATCCTTTGATACATTTCCCTTCAAGAATTGGAGACTACTTCCTCTCTGGTTATATATGAATTTAGTGACTAAATTCCAAGGAATAGATTATAGCAGAAAAGACAATGTGTGCCTCCCTAATCTTAAAACTAGACCAGAAAAGGTGTTGAAGCCTTCTCCTGGTTCTCTTTCTCACATCTCTTGGTCTGGGTGAAGCTAGCTGCTATGTGTCAAAAAAAAAAAGGCCCATGTGGCAAAGAACTAGCACCTTCCTTTAACAACCACATGAGTGAGTTTTCTTGGAAGTGGATCCTCCAGCCCCAGTCAACCCTTCAGATGACTGCAACCCTGGATGGTACCTTAACTGCAACCAAAACGTGACTCTGAGCCAGAATGCTCCAGAGAAGCTGCAAAATATGGGGGAAATTTGTTATGTAGCAGTAGAAAACTAATACAGAATGAAGCATGTTTAACTTTATGTAATCAAATGTTTGACCCAGGACACTCATCCACACAATACTCCTGAACGCTATAGCCCACATTCTTGGAATGTTAAAAATCGCTGTACAATTACATGTTATCAAATTTCTCTGAGGTTCTGTTTTAGATCTTATAGAAATAAACAGTTTTCTTTTTAAAGTGTTTTACAATTGATTCTTTAAAAAAAAAACACTGTCATACAATTACCTCTAGGTTTTCTAAAAATCTGATTGAACGTATTTGCTTTGCCAAAATGCCACCTTCTCCTTTTGAGAATATTTTATTTCCCTTTCATTAGCTATATATTCATGTGTCTTTAAAAATATATTGCAGGCCCTGGCTGGTGTGGCTCAATGGACTGAGTGCAAGTATGCAAATCCAGAGGCCGCAGGTTCAATTCCCCGTCAAGGCACATGCTTGGGTTGCAGGCCAATGTTTCTCTCTCTCTCTTTCTCCCTCCCTCCCCCCTCTCTAAAAATAAATAAATAAAATCTTAAAAATATATATATACATATATTGCAGGTTTTATTATTGAAGTGCCTTTTAATGTGCCTTATTTAAATTATTTTTATCAGATTGAAATCAAGCATTAACTATTTTATCTAAAATAAAAGAATTGGAGAATTTCCTAGAAGTATGTATTTCTCAAAAAATTTCTTTCCAGATTGTTATTATTATATCAGCTCTTTAGATGCTTGCTAAAAATAAATGAACACCTCTAAGTTAATAATAAAATCAATGGCGCAGGCTTTGATTTAGTATATTCAGATCCATTCCTCATAAATATTCAAAGCACATGGAAGTTAATCAGTATTGTCCTTGGGTGGTTTATCAGAACTTTAGGTTATCCATAATAAGCTTGCTTTCAAGTTCAATGCAGTTAGTATGGCATCTGCTCAATTATAGCTTTTTAGACATCTCAATTTTTTTTTTACTTAGTTTTCATGAAGAGAAGCCCTTTGAAGCTCAAATACTTAGCTACCTCCCTACTTTAAGGAAGTTTTGAGCAAACACAGATTTTTCATCAGTTAAAGGAAAGCAGACATTCCCTACCATTGCGTAAGGGAAGAGCTGGATGGATAGCGGACTGGCATATTTCTCTGTGCTTGAACCATGTCTCCTTAACATGTCTTCATCATTTTCTTTGAAGTGAATATCTAGACCACCAGATGCACAAATTTTCAAATATAAAAGCCAAACACATTCCAAAGCCAAATGTAAAGAAATTTTAGTTCCATAGCTGTTTTATATTAACCTAATCTCTGATCTCCCCAAATAGTTTGAATAATTGAGAAGACCTAAACAGCAGTTAGAGAGTACAATTTCTTCATAGTTGGGCAATTTATTGAGTTACTTTTTTTCAGTTTCACAACCAAAAGAATAAAAATCAGTATAATATAACATGCATTTGATTATTTGTGGCTCGGGGCTTTAAAATGATACGAATTCTAAGATAACATAACAGAAAGCCATGCGTTACATATTTATGTTCGACTCTTTATACGAGTCATTTGTCTTTGTCCCCCAAACAAGAGATGAGACATAGTTCTACTTCTGTTTTACAGGAACAACACTGAGGGTCAGAGAAGTAACTTGTATTAAAGTTCATAGCTAAAAATAGATTTGTCTTGACATGAAATTACGAATAACTATAGGAATCATTGTTTTAGCCTCATTACAATAATTTTTGTCCTTTTAAATTAAAAATCTGCTTATAGCATGTCCTTTAAAGGAGAGAATTATTATATATAACAACAGACTCCAGTATGAAGACAGAAGGTGCAGTTTGCATAAAAGATTGTATCTGCTTTCCTGTTATACCTTTAAGCACGTCAGGTATATCAGTTTCATAATCAACTCTGATAATTAGAGAAATTACAAATGCCCAAGAGGGAGCATTTTCTAGTGATTATATCATAGATACATAATAAAATCTTTATAAGCCAAGCAGAAAAACATTCTCAGAAGCATATTGTTCAGGTCAGTGACTTTAAAAGAATTCCATAGGATGAATAGATCCTCTGTCAGAATAAAAGTTGTGGAGCAAATTCCATTATAATTCTCTTTTCTCAGTCACTTGGAACTTTCTCAAAAGTCTCTTTCCAAGCGAAACTGTCCCTGGTGGCTGCCTCCCAAATGTGACTTTTTCTTTTTTAACTTAAAGGAAAATTAGTTTCTCCATTGAAAGAGGAAATATTCAACCACTTTTTTCCCCAAAGGCTTTTAAGTATAAAATACTTCAAAATTCAAACTTCCAAACATTTAAGATTTTATATAAATTTAAGTATCATTCAATTATTCTTTTTGCTACATCACATGAGAAATTAGAAACCAAATTCATCTAGCATTGTACAAAGCTTGATAAATTGTTCGCTGTATTCAAATCTGGAGTGAAAAGCAGGGCTGCTTTCAGAGAGCTACAGTTGAGTTGAACTTGGCTGAAGTTTGACTCCCAGTGGTTTATCTATACAACCAGTCATGGCGTCAAGGTAAAGCACCGCAGTCTCCACTGTTTAAATGCCATTCAGGTCTGTGGCAAAGCTGACAAAGCTATCCCTTTAATACTTGCCTCTATGCCTTTAGTGATTTGCCTCCATTGAGGAGAGTCTTCTTAAGGTGAGCTTGGCAGCTGCCTTGGATCCCAGATGCCAAAATCTCCTTAGCCTTAAAATTCACCAGCTGAAGATCTCCACCCTACCTTCCTATCCTGAGAATGCAGAACGCTAGACCTTTCCGTGTGAATTAATTCCCAGTCGTTCACAAAGTGTCATCTTAGAACACTTTGTAAGTTAAGTACACACTGTAGATAATTGTTTCAAGGAGCACTTCACCTGAAAGATCTGTTCACTGGACATTATCAGATATCATTTGCACTAAAGAAAAATCACGTTATAGCATGTAAAACATAGGAACGTGAGCCAGCCAGCACATGCATAAGCAGCAAAAACTCAGCACAGTTCGCTCAGCGCACTGCTTATGCCCACTCCCAGAACACTAAAGCTGGACTGCAGCCCTCCGAAGCAGTGCTGTGGCACTGAGAGGCATCGAAGACCAGACGTGTGAACTTTCCTCTTTTTCACGGCTGAGTAGTATTCTATTGTATGAATGTGCCATAGTTGTTTTTCCAACATTTGTTATTGTTTCTGCTATCACATTTGTCCCAGTTTCTCCCTTTGCCCTCCTCTTCCCCAGCCCCCCTCCTACAGTCATTCGCCTCACCATTGTCCATGTCCACGGGGTATGCATGTATGTACTCGGTCTAATCCTTTCACCTTCTTTCAAGGAGTCCCAGTCTCCCCCCACCCCTCTTACAGCTATCAGTCTGTTCTTTGTTTCTGGGCCTCCAATTCTGTTTAGCTCATTAGCTCATTTTGTTCCTTAGATTCCACTTATAGGTGAGATCATATGGTATTCGTCTTTCACTACCTGGCTCATTTCACTTAGCATAATAGTCTCCAGTTCCATCCATGCTGTCACAAAAGGTAAGAATTACTTCTTTTTTTCTGCTGCGTAGTATTCCATTGTGTAAATGTATCACAGCTTTTTTATTACTCATTTACTGATGGGCACTTAGGCTGTTTCCAAATTTTGGCTATTGTAAATAATGCTACTATGAACATAGGGGTGCATATATTCTTTTGCATAGGTGTTTCAGGATTCTTTGGATATATTCCCAGAAATAGAATCGCTGAGTCAAAAGGTACTTCCATTTTTAATCTTGTGAGAAAACTCCATACTGTTTTTCAGAGTGATTGCATCAGTCTGCATTCCCATCAACAGTACATTAGGGTTCTCTTTTCTCCACATCCTCACCAGCACTTGCTGTTTATTGATTTATTAATGGTAGCCATTTTGGTAGGTGTGAGGCAATATCTCATTGTGGTTTTAATTTTCATATCTCTGTTTGCTAGTGATGTTGAGCATTTTTTCATACAACTGTATGTCTTCCTTGGAGAAGTGTCTGTTCAGGTCCTTCACCTTTTTTCTCCCTCAATAACATTTTTTTTTAATGGCCATTCTGACTAGTGCCTTCACTCATTTTTAAATGGATTGTCTTCCTCATGCTGAGTTGTATGAATTCTTTAAATATTTTGTGAATTAAATCCTTGTCTGATATATCATTGGCAATACATTCTCCCATGTTGTGGGTTCCCTTTTCATTTTGCTGATGATTTCCTTAGCTGTACAGAAGCTTTTTAATTTGATGTAGTCCCATTTATTTATTTTTTCATTTGTTTCCCTTGCCCTAGGAGACTCATATATTGGCAAAAATATTGCTATGTGAAATATCTGAACTTTTACTGCCTATGTATTCCTCTAGAATTGTTATAATATCATGACTTACATTTGTCTATTTTCCATTTTGAATTTATTCTAGCATATGGTGTCAGTTGGTGGTCCAGTTTCATTTTTTCGCAAGTACTAGTCCAGTTCTCCCAATACCTTTTATTGAAGAGGCTATCTTTGCTCCATTGTATGCTCTTGCTTCCTTTGCCAAGTATTAATTGAACATAAAGGTGTGGGTTTATTTCCAGGCTCTCTATTCTGTTCCATTGACCTATGTGTCTGTCCTTATGCTCACATCAGACTGTTTAAATTACAGTGGTCTTACTATATAGTTTGATAACAGGTATTACGATCCCTCTAAATTTCTTCTTCTTTCTCAAGTTTGCTACTCAAGGCTACTTGGGGTCTTTTATGGTTCCATATAAATTTTTGGAATATTTATTCTAGATCTGTGAGATATGTCATTGCTATTTTAATAAGAATTGCATTGAATCTGTACATTGCTTGGGGTAGTATAGACATTTTAATGATGTTAATTCTTCCAATCCATGAACATAGTATATTCTCGCACTTATTAGCATCTTCCTCAATTTTGTTCTTCAGTGTCCTCTAGTTTTCCAAATATAGGTCTTTTACATCCTTGGTTAGGTTTATTCATAGGTATTTTTATTCTTTTTGAAGCCGTTGTGCATGGGATTGTTTTCTGAATTTCCCTTCCTGTTAGTTCATTATTGGCATATAAAAATGCACTGATTTCTGGAGATTAATTTTGTATCCTGCTACTTTGCTAAGTTCATTTATCAGTTCTAGTAGTTTCTTGGTGGAATCTTTGGGGTTCTCTGTGTACAGTATCATGTCCTCTGCAAATAAAGACAGTTTTACTTCTTCCTTTTCAATTTGGATGCTTTTTATTTCTTCTTGTTTGATTGCTGTGGCTGGGACTTCCAGTACTATGTCGAATAAGGGACATGAAAGTGGACATACCTGTCTTGTTTCTGATCTTAGAGGAAATGCTTGTAGTTTTTGCCCATGAGTATGATACTGGCTATAGGTTTTTCTTATATGGCCTTTATTACATTGAGGTATGATCCCTCTATTCCCACTTTGTTGATAGTTTTTATCGTAAGTGGGTGCTAGATTTTATCAAATGCTGTTTCTTCACCTATTGATATGGTCATGTGATTTTTATCTTTTGTTTTGTTTATGTGATGTATCACATTTATTGATTTGTGAATATTGTACCAAGCTTGCATCCAGGAGTAAATCCCAGTTGATCACGGTATATGATCTTTTTAATGTATTCCTGGATTCAGTTTTCTAGTATTTTGTTAAAGATTTTAGCATTAGTGTACATCAGGGATATTGGCCTATAATTTTCTTTCTTTGTTGTGTCTTCACTTGGTTTTGGAATTAAGATAATACTGGCCTCATAAAAAGCTTGGAAGGCTTCCTTCTTCTTGAAATTTTTGGAATAGTTTGAGAAGGATAGGTGTTTCTTCTACTTTGAATGATTGGTGAAATTCACTGGTCCAGGACTATTGTTTTCTGGGAGTGTTTTGATTACTGCTTCAAGTTCAATAGTTGTTATTGGTTTATTCAGGCGTTCTACTTCTTCGTGATTCAGTCTTAGAAAATTGTATGATTCTAGAAATTTATCTGTTTGCCCAGGTTGTCCAAGTTCTTGGTATATAGTTGTTCATACTATTTTCTTACAATCCCTTGTATTTCTATGATATCCATTGTTATTTCTCCTCTTTCATTTCTCATTTTATTAATTTGGGTTTTCTCTGTTTTGTTTTGTTTTTTTTGATGAGTCTGGTTAAATGTTCATCACTTTATTTATCTTTTCAAAGAACCAGTTCCTGGATTCATTGATCTGTTGATTTTTGTTTGCTTGTTTGTTTTGTTTTTTAGTTTATATGATGTGGCCACCCCCGGCTGCCACGGATGATAATGAGCCTACCAAGACATGATCTGCTTGGGGAGGAAAGGTAGCTGATATCTCAGAGGAGAAGGGCCAGGAGCCTGTTCCTCAATGGGCTTTTATTGGGTTTAATTTGCACAGGAATACAGGTAAAGCACATCAAACATAGTCAGGCAGTAAGGACCAAACAATAGACAACATACAAAGAAATATGAGGGCTTATTCTGAGTCAGGGTCAGTTAGCTAAAGGGCTATAAAACTTTGGGAAACAAAATCATTTCATGCTTGGACCTTTATCAGGAAATTGAGGGCATTCTTAGCAAAGCAGGTTTCACAGGATTTCATGCATTCTTTCTTAGGCCTGCTTGCCCTGGGGAACCACCCATTCCTACCCAGGGCTGCAGCTCCCTCAGGCTTAAGTCAGGTGGGGGAAGTAAGGCAGCCAAGAGATTAGGAGACTTCTTGCAGACAGAATGAGGACTCAGGCTATGTCAAAGCCAAGGGGCGAGGGTCCATCACCCCCTTTTTCTATAGCCCCCCCAAGTCCTTCCCTGAGGGCCCCTTCACGACTGTGCCTGTCTTAGGTCGTCCCCCCCTTGAGGAATTTTACCCATCATTGGCTAACCAGTCATCTGCCAGGGGCCAAGCAGGGTGAAATAAAAGGGGGCAGAGGCAGTACTCCTGCCAGGGAGATAAGTTTTGTCTCCTTAGTGGCTTATAGTCCCAAAGTCTCTCACTCAGCTGTAGTCATAGGGGATTACTGCTTCTGAAACCAGGCAGGGCAGTTCCCAACAATATGTCATTTATTTCCACTCTGATCTTGACAATTTCCTTCCTTCTACCCCCTTTGGGCTTTGTTTATTGTTGTTTTACAAGTTCTTTTAAGTGTACGATTAGATTGCTTATTTGAGATCTTTCCATCTTTGAAGTATGCATGTAATACTATAAACTTCCTTCTCAGGACTGCTTTCATTGTGTCCCATAGGGTTTGGGTTGTTATGTGTTCATTTTCATTTTTTTCCAGGTGTGCCATAGTTATTTTATCTGCTCAGCTATTGATGGACACTTGGGCTACTTCCAAATCTTGGCTATTGTAAATAACACTGTAATGAACATAGATAAGGGTGCTTATATTCTTTTGAATTAGTGTTTCAGGTTTCTTTGGATAAATTCCCAGAAGTGAAATCACTGGGTTATTCCATTTTTAATTTTTTGAGGTAACTCCATACTACTTTCCACAGTGGCTGCACCAGTCTGCATTTCCACCAACAGGGCAAAAGGGTCCCCTGTTTTCCACATCCTCATTAGCACTTGTTGTTTCTTAATTTATTGATGATAGCCATTCTGACAGGTGTGAGGTGATATCTCATTGTGGCTTTAATTTGCATTTCTCTGATGATTAGTGATGTTGGACATCTTTTCATATGCCTATTGGCCACCTGTATGTCCTCTTTGGAAAATTTTACCTTTTGCAACAGCAGTCATGGACCTGGAGAACGTTATGCTAAGTGAAACAAGCCAGTCAGAGAAAGACAAATACCATCTGATCTCACTCATATGTGGAATCTAATGAACAAACTGAACTAACAAACAAAATAGAGACAGACTTATAGATAGAGTACAGCCTGACAGCTCTTGGTGGGGGGTTAGGGGTTGAGGGGATCAAACAAAAAAGTGAAAGGACCCATGGACATACACAACAGTGTGGTGACTGCGTAAGGGAGAAAAAAATGGGTGGAAGTGGAAGAGGGTATAAAGGGAATAAATAATAATGAAAAAATACAATGAAAATGAATTTTAAAAATAAAAAATGCATTATTTAAAAAGATCAAATGTGACAGTGCATGTTATGTTGTTTTAGATAAACTGGTCTGGCTGTAAGTTACAAAAATGTGGATTAGACAGACTGGAAATATTTTTCTTATGTTTAAAAATCTGAAAGCAATTGATCCTGGTTGGCATGGCATTGCCCTAGGGCAGGAACCACTTCCTTCCAGGTGGTTACTTTGCTGTGTGAAGCCTCCATTTAGAGATCACTTCATGCTCAAAGATGACTCCAAAGCTTCAAACATTATAGCTCCATTTCAGTCAGTGGGAAGAAACCACAAAGACAGAGCATGCAGCACTGACTGGTATGGCTCCGTTGGTGATCATCATTCCATAAAGTGAAAGGTGGTGAGTTTGATTCCCACCACCTTAGGTCTGGGCACATGCCTAGGTTTGCAGATTCAGTCCCCAGTTTGGGCATGATGTTTCTCTTTCACATTGATGTTTCTCGCCCTATTTTTGTCTCTCCCTTCCCCTCTCTCTAAAAAGAAATAAATAAAATCTTTAAAAAAGAAAAAAATCAATTAAAAAAAAACCAGGGGCATGCACTGGCTCCTATATTCCATAGGCTAGAACTCACATGGTCTCATCTAGCTGTAAGGGAGACTAAGCAACGTAGCCTTTATTCTGAAAAGCCAGGTGGCCAACTAAGGCTCAAGATTTCTCTTTTTGAAGAAAAAGGGAAAAAAGTATATTTGAGGTAAAACTGGTTAATGAATAAAACAAAAATTGTAAAGTTACAGCAATTACAAAAAATGAGGGAGTAGGAGAGAACCTGGCAAAGATTGAGATGTTTGAATTGAATTAAGCAAGAACATAAAAATTGATGACTGTGGACTATTTCCTTCCAGGCATTACTTTCACAAGGTCTTCTTGAGGTCTTGGAGGTTAAACATCTTGAAAGCTGAGATCTAGTTTAAAGATCTGCACATTCCAAAGAAAAGTGGATATTTGGCAGTTAATGAGAAATTCAGATTGTGTAGCTAGCAATCTAAAGGTCGAGAAAACTCCGCATTGAGTCAAGAATTGTCCTGGTTGCCATCTATGGTACATTTATGTTTAAATATTTATGATCTTTCAGAAATATTTTATTCCTAAGAAAATATGTGTAATGTCATCCTGGCTATTTAGTACTTGGCTTTAGTGTACGTTGCTCAAATATTTTAACAACCTAAAATTCTCATTTTTTCCTACATTTTTCTGTTTAAGCATGAGAGAAAGTGACTTTGTTCAATTAAATATAAAAATAGAGTATATAATATTTAAGAATGTAAGTGATTTCCTTAGGAAATATATGGGGAGTAACTGGAATCATCAGATGGCTGTGGTTAAGAGTACAGATTCCATCATTTACTAACGAGGT